>JAQFYE010006725.1:0-10499 GCA_034694305.1 Protaphorura glebata
GGAGAAAACTCCCTCAGGAAAACTCACTATATAGTACTGCCCAGACCGAGGAAACGAACCCCGTACCAGTAGTTTTGCAGGATGAGAATTCAGAACACTCACCACTACACTACCATGTCTTAGACACTACCATGTCTTAGGCAATTACGTTTCTAAATTGATAAGTTTAAATTACCACAGCCTTGAATAATTCACTAATCTCATCTTTACTTTTACTCTCAAAATAGAAATAACTATAAGCATTCCAGAGGTGTAAGGCTCGCATGTCAACATAATTTTAGGAAGGAAAACAATTAAGCTTCAACTAAAATAAGATAACAGTTTAGAAGCCACTCAATTGATTCATTCTGATGAATTAAATGTGCACATAGAAAGAAAAGTAAACATATCTCGTTTTCGTAACGACTTAAGGATTGCGACATGCAACTTATTTTGTACATATGTATTTGCTCCCACTTCGCTTTGCTCAGGGTACGATCCCACCAGCAGACACTGTGTAGAGTTATGAATGAAGATATATACTGTAAAATTTCGTGATTTCTACCTCCGAGTTATGGGCTACTCATGACGTAATGACCCATTCTTTGGAAAATCTTGTTATGATTGAATAAATAAATAAATAAAAGTTGTAGGCGCGATTCAAAGTTGGTAATCTCCTTCGTAATCTAATCCCCTAATCCTCAAATCTCCCGAATTCTAAGTCAAGAAGATAATGCTATCCTTAATACTATACTAAAAATCTACCCCGGTTGAAACTAAATGAGCTATATATACCTATACTGAGGTTGCATAGCAACCAAATATATTTAATACGATAAGGAATGCGTGTAAGTACGGTAGAAGTCACAAAACATACACAATCTCGATTATAGAAACCCAAGAGAAAAGTTTATAAACTTTTCTCTTGGGTTTCTATAATCGAGATAGAATTTGTTTTCCTTATATATAAGGAAAACAAATTCTATCTACAGAAGGCAATATACTGCATTTATGATTGGGTTTCAAGTCCATTCTATTCTGCAATATTTGGATTTCTTCAATTGAAGTTGTAATATAAGGAAAAGTTCATGTGAACAGAATTGACTACATTCGGACAATAAGACAGTTAATTTAATTCGATTTAATATTTATAACCTCTTTTCGAAAGCAGAAAAAAGAGTTTAAAAATTACGATGCCCTCACAAGGGAAACCTTTCAATTTCAAATGTTATTTAAATACGTTTTATCAAAAGAAGGTAAATTTAATAATTAAGATTCGGACGCAGTTAGAAAAGGATTATCATTTTGATGTATATCTGCGCATGGATGGAATATTCGTCAGGAATTCCGAGCTGTTCTTTTTGTCAGACTTTTACTCCTAGTTACAAGAGCTGAGGATGGGCAGTTTGCTTTAACTTCTTTGGGTTAAACATAGCTCATGAGAAATGATGTCTCGACTGATCTCTCTAGTTCCTCAGACTAGCACGTGACTTGGATGAGGCACGGTACCGGTTCGGTGTGTGTCGCACTTCGGGAAGTCTGTCCGTGTTCGCCGCGAGGTGGCGAAGGCTCTAATTCGCAGATACATCGCTAGATGTCTTTGCCAATTACGACCCGATAGACGGAAATTAGTGCTGACCGGTAGAGAAACTCTTCAAGCACCCTTTGGAAATCGATTCCGCTAAGCTACCCAGCTAATATGCAGAACTGAAAGGGACATGCTTAAAGTTAGTTTTCAGTTTCAGTTTTTCTTACTTCCCAATTACCCTACCATGCGAATGGAATTAAAGGGACTGTCCGCGTCGGTCCTAACTTGTGAATTAAAATATTCTCTTCCATGCCTTGCAACAGTTTTAGATAATTTTTGGTATAAGTGATTGCTAAGTGTAATATACTTTTCGGCGTAAGCAATGTATTTTTGGGCTAAGAGTCGGACGGTCTCAGTCAATATATGTCGACATATTTCGACATTAGTCGAAATATTTCGACATTACTTGGTTTGCTGTCCATGTGTACTACGCGTCTGTGGGAGATTGGGAGGCTCTAGTTTACGCCCCTTCTTTATCGTCCCCCGCTATGTGAAGCTGTGATTGGAAGAAAGGAAGAACAGAGGCGTCACCCACGCGTGTCTGGAAAGAGGACGCGTTGTGGACTTGCAAGAGAGGTTCTTTCCTTACTCCCATTCATTCCCTTTCTAGGTTCCGAGTGTAGTGGTCGGACATTTTGTACGTAGAAGAAAGCGTGAATCATATTTGTGAATAAAATAAAATCCTGATTAATAAATTCTCCTTTCAAGTAGTGAATTGATCTGATGTGTCTTTCACAATTAATTCAGGGATTCCTTGTTCTCAATTTTGGCTAGGAACGAAGATATTTCGGTTTCCAGACAGCCAGGTGTTTTGTGCGTCACAAACTGCCCCTAGTAGGACTTCAGGCCCTTTAGGCTCTCTGAGCAGTGAATCACACAATTTCACCAGTATAAAACCACTTTTCCGTCCAGTACAGAATTCACAATAGGAGACACTAGCAAATCGAGTGAACTTATTTCGGGTAGGAATTTGGCCACTCATCGTTGGACAACATAGGATTCATCGTCTGCCTTACGAAGCCTTGGAAACTCTTTAGGACTTTGGATTCTCTCCAACAGTTTTGATCTGACAATCAGTCTCCTTACTCTCAGCTGTGTGATGTAAATCTGTTCAGTTTGTACGTGGAAATATTGTGTAAAGTATTTTCGAGATGTGAAGTCTCGAACCAATCGTTGCTTTCTCAATCGCCTAGTAGTAGGTTTGATATTCGTTCGGTTTTCAAAAATTTGCCGCAATTCAATTCTAATTGACAACGAGACATTTTAAAATTGACAGCGATTGTTAGCAAGTTGAATATAACGGAATTGCGTTCTTGGGAAATGTCAGACATACATTTTTTCATACAATCTTAGCTCTGAGCGGTTGTATTTCAATTTTGAGTCTGCCAAACGCCTTTACTAATGGTTTTAATCAACATATTGGGAAGTGTAAAAATGCAAAATGCTCAAGAAGTGAGAAAGTAGTGTCGTTGCCAGAGAATATTAGAAAGAATGTGTAAAAATTCTTCAGTCATACATATTTTTTGTGGTCTCCTACAAGGGAACCTTTTCAATTGAAGCTACGAGCTCGACCCGCCATTTACATTAGTACCAACCGGGATCCCCTGACATGAAAATTAGTTAAAACTAGTCTGCACAAATGGAGTACCGTTTTATCGCCTATTTTCAAAAATTTTGTCGAAAAAGTTCCTGAGGTTCCACTCTTTGAAAATTTTTAAATCCTGCGATAAAATCCATGCCAAACATTCCATTTCTCATTTCGTGTCAATGTTGAGAGGTGCGTAGCAATTGCATTTCATTGTTTTTAATAATTCAAAATAGATATGTTCTCAAAATTTTGAACTATTTTTTTACATTCTTAAGCATTTCCGATCAAATTCTTGAGAGAAAGAACAGTTTTCAATTTTTTTGTAAAAAACGTGTTGCATTTAATTGACAACTCTTAACATTGGCACAAAATGAGAAATGGAATATTGGGCATACATTTTAACACACGATTTAAAAAATTTCAAAGGGACTTTTTTCCTCAGGAACTTTATTTGACAAACTTTTCGAAGATAAAATAAAGTTCTTCATTTATGCAGAATATTTTTAACTTTATTGTATCAGCAGATCCCAATTGGTGTGAAATAGCGTATCGCGTGTCTGGAGAGGTAATATCCATTCGGCATTAATTTTATTCAGGGAATTAACATTAAAAAGTCCCAGGTTATGAATTACGACATTGCGAGACACTAAAATAGGAATAGTAAAGCCTAACGGCTTTTAGTTCGGAATCCTCTGGTACCCGATTTATTTTCATGCCCCATTTGGATGGTGGAGAAATTTGATGTGCATGTAATTAACATGTTTAAAAATAGCATAAAATTAACAAAAAAAAATGGAATCGACGGATTCTTCGGGACAAATTACTTGGGACAAGGTTTTGTCTAGGGATGCAAACTTTGGGGGTGTTCTAATGCCGTCATTTACTTCAACGTTCATCAGTGCTGCTACGCGCATCGCATTTTAGACTTTTTCAGATTCCTCACGGCTGGGGTACCGATGGGGGGCAAAGGTTATGCGTGACTGCGCATAATAAAATGTAAAATAAAATTATATTTCTATACAAGGTTCCGGCTATTAAATAAGGTTTGGAAACACGATTGCTGAAAAGAGAGAAAAAAGTAACTTTTATACATTCCAGACTCTTAACTTTTCAAGTCTATTCGAAATTGAGTTCACAATTACAGATGCATCATCGTAAATATCAGAATGAGATGAATCAGCGATAGGTGCTCACAAATGAATATTATGTGCATTAATAGTTTCATATTCCAGCCACAAACTACACATCCACTCCACTATGATTACATATTTATCGTATACATGAGAGTGTGATTCCTCATTTGCTTTGATTGTACCTTATCAATGATGTTCGATATAGGGCTGCTTATGAAAAAAAGATCTAGTATGTGTGTTTAAGATTCCCGGTAAATAATGGACAAAACAGTGGAAAATATGACGGATTTTGCAGCCCCCATTTAAATTGCTTATACACGGCGATATATTTATGTAGTCAGAAAATCTTCAAGTGAATCAGTGTCTTAATTTGTTCTCTTAAAATAAATGCGGGAAAATGTCATAACAATATTAAATACAATTCTCATGTCGATTTCTTGCACACAAATGGAATTTCTATCCGATTTTAAAATTTCTAAAATTGGGTGATTCACTTTTAAGGCAAAGCACAACCGGAATATCCCTGACTGTTTTCTCTCGACGATTTTGGATAATTGAATTCCATTTCATGCCCGAAGTTGAAAAAATGAAAAAGGTTAGGTTAGCGAGTTTAGGAAAGCGACTGAAAAAGTGTTCAAGGAAGATTGGAGTTTGGATACCATCTGGTGATTTGTTTTGTTCAGTTAAAATGTCCAATTAAAATTCAGGTGAACTGATCCCTTCACAGATACTCAGCATTGAGTCTCGCGATTATCTGTTTGCCTTATTTGTTGTTGGGGTTCTCTCTTAATTTATTTCCGAGGAAGCGCATTTTGAACAACACAAAATGGATTACGTATGTAATTTCAAACTCAATAATCGTATGCGGAGTTTGCAATTCAAGAAATTACTACACTCTATTATATTTGAAAGAGAAAGAAGCCGCAACGCAAGTGTGTGTTGGGAGTTCACTTCATTTTGGCGAATGCATTACTGCACTGTCACCACAATTCACCGATCGCGTTTTAACTCTCATCCGAATCCAAATAAAATATAAAACAACTGCATGAAATTGTGGGGAAAAAATATTATATTATCAGACTTTTAAAAAAAAAAAATTTGGCATGATTGTGTTAACGAAGGGTCATGTGATCTCTAACTTGAACGCTACTCAGCGCCGCTAAGCTCATTGAATTTTCAAGCGGAATGATTAATTAGATCCGCTAAGATTGTGTACAGTTAAATGTAAATAAAATATTATTTCTAGACAAGGTTACAAAAAAATTAGTTTGAGTCAAATTATACCACGAGAAGCTCTGTACAAAATCCTAAGGTAAATTAGAGTTATAACAGTTCTTAACAGCGGACATATTATCTGCAGTACACAATAACTATTCTTATTTTTGAGTGTTGTCTTTTTATTTATTGTTATTTATTGTAGAGCTACAAGTCCGAGAAATTTTTCTTAGTTGGCAAATTCAATTTTTCTGAAGTGGAGTTGTAGCAATTTGACTTTTTCCTGTCATTCAAATTTTATTTTATCGTCCTCGTTCCTCCCTCTAAACAATTCTTCAACAAAATAAATAAGATGGGTTCCACCAAAAACGTAATACTGGCCTTCGAGATCGCCGCTATAGAGAAAATTCAGTCTAGTCGCTATGCTGTACGGGCGACACCCCCGCACAAAAAAAATGACACCCGGAGGCTAAACAAAATTGCAGAGAAAGAAATGTCGTCGAATGAACCACAATTTTTAGACACTCTACAAAGTGTACCGACAGAAGTTCAACTCCTCATCTTTCAAGAAATGGATCCAATCAATAGCTAAACTAGTACCCGAACACGAATGATTAAAATTCTCGTTATCTATTAAGTAATACAATAATACTTCAGTTTTATTTTTTTTTCTTTGACCTGTAGTACATCATTTAATTTGCGGACGTCAAAATTGAGGTGAAGTTGGCAAAACAAAATATTTCGCCAATTTCACTTGGAATCATATGATAGTGTCACATAACAGTCCTCCGCCTGCTTTCCTGATCTGGTTAATTACGAGCTAAAAATCCGTTCACCTGATTAATTTTCTTGAATTTAATGTGATAAAAATTTGCAGTTCGTAAATTGACATTTGAAATTCACTATGTTATAAGCCTGGAAACTTAGCTTAGTTTAGACATACGTATTTGTTGCTGTCACTTTACACTCAGGATACAATCTCGCGAGGAGAAAATGAGCTGTAGATTTCCAGACTCTAGATTTCCCATTATCACAAGAAATTCATCACTAGGCTAACTGAAAATATGACAATAATATTTGCGAACATATCTTACCGTAGTAGCAATTAGCCAAAGAATTTTTTTGGAAAATTAGCCGATGCTATCTTTTTTGCAATATTTTTTTGCAATTTTTAGAATTTTATTGGACCGGTTAGGAAAAAGTCAGTATTTAGATATGCTATTTTACAGTAAAAATTCGAATTTTCTCTCCAAATGAGCTGCAGCGAAAAAAAAACTTTTTCCAAACCGGTCTAACGAAATTTTTAAAATGGTATATAAGATATTGCAAAAATGATAGCATCGGTGGATTTTACGAAAAATATTATTTGGGATGCATTTTTTGTCAAAGTACCGTTAGAAAACCGTTATTTCATGCCGATTTTTGCTTAAGCTTGATCTGAGCAATCTCGTCAGCGCCGCTGCGCAAGTCAGATATTCAAATGAAATTGCTCCCTAGATCCGTAATAAGATTATCTAAAAAATGCATATCTTACTTCGTGTCCGACTTCCCCGGATTGGGTTGCCTGGGGTTGGGGGCCAACAAAATTGAGATAATTATAATTATAATATTAAATATATAATATAAATAATATTATAATTATAAGCGTTCCGGCATTCCACTCCAAAGAAATCATGAAAACGAAAATAATTCTTTTAAATGCGTGATAAATTTGAGCGAATTTAGAAACCGCTCTGTTGATTTTGTTATATTCAAATAAATGCTAATGTTTATTGTAGTTTCGGATAAGTACATGCCGACTTCGTGCAATTGTCTTTCTTGGGTTCTATTGATTCCTTCTGTTTCGTTTCTGTGGGTGAATCCATAGACTTCACGTAATGCAATACAACTTAATAATATGTTGAGAAATCCATGTCAACCTCCAGAAAGAAAAAAGTGACACCAACGTCACTCTTCCCAAATCGTATGTAAGAATAAGAAATACAATACATGTAGTTACGGCGTCCATAAAGGGGTCTACTCGTAATACATGACATCACTCGATAAATCATTCTAGTTCCAATTACTCGTGAGACTGCATCCAATTTAGTTTTTGAAAAATAGGACTATAAATAGGAACGAATACAATATCATAGTTGCTGTAAACTCGTATGTCGTACAATACCGATTTTATGTTAGAAATAAATGCGCTTATTAATTCAATCTCAAGGAAAGGTATGGTCAAGCCGCGGCTGGAGCTTCTCACGCGTGGGTTATCCCGGGTGGATTGTCATAGCATTCCAGATTTCTCATCGTATCAGAACTCGCTGATATAAATTCCTGATTTTACTAAAGAAAGGTCCCATCTGATGTTCCCGCCGTAAGTGATGCATCTGAGTTTTCAGAATAAAGTGAAATATTTTGTGACGAACGCAATAAATGATCTTCCTGGTAATGTGCCGAGTGGTCTTCCTTCATTTCAAATTAATGTTAATTCGTTAATTTAACTAGAAAAATACTGATTGTCATCAGGCCAGACTCATTTACTACTTTTTTCGAAATAGAGACTACGCACAACAGTTCCTGGTTGAGAAGATTGTACATGCAATGGAGATGCTTCGAGTTTCTAAACCATCCAACATTTTATGAACATCAAAGTTCAAAAAATGGGTTACTTGCCAAGAGATCATCAAAATACTTGTGGATATCGTTCTGATCAATGTGACTCAAAGGCGAAAGGTTTGTCCGTTCGGGGAAAACATTTAAATTATACCTATAATTAATTAATTCTTGCCTACTTAAGCCAGACTAAAAAATCACTAAAGAATAAAAACCATAAAAATTATGGGGAAAAAACCCGTCATGGGTTGGAGCAAAATATTTTTGAAGAAGTTGAAGCTCGAATTTACTGACGTCAGCGCGAATCAATACACGTGGTTACGGCAAGTATTTCTGAAAAATTAGATGAAAACTCACTAGTGAAGACTCCACCACAGGGTTTCTTATAAATTTGATTCCACAGGGTGATTCGTAAATATTTTTGAATGAAAATGAAATTTCAATGCGAAACTCACTACTATAGAGTACGAGTACTCATTGGTAGAGTCCTCTACATAATGCAACATGGTGTCTCATAAATTAGATTCCGCAAGGTGTTTCATAAGTAATTTGAAGAAAAGAAAATAAACCAGATTTCAAAGTAAAACTCACTACTGGGATAACGGGAGATAGGAAATTATGGTTGGGACGCTAATATTTGGATGCATAGGATACATAGCAACCGAGTTTTGATGTCGATTTTTGAGGCCCTTTCAATTGAAGGTCCGACCTGGACCCGCCATATACTTTTTCATAACGCATGGGATCCCCTGACATGAAAATAGTTAAGATAGTCTGCACAAATGAAGTAGTTTATATTCGTCCATCTTCAAAAATGTGGTCGAAAAAGTTTGTGGGGTATACAAACTTTGGCCCTGGTTTTAAAACAAGGTAAAAAAGCTAACTTTGGCTTTGACTTAAGAGAGGAAGCCACCATGTCGGTTTCTCTATACATTAAGTGGTAGCCCCTTCTCTTGTTTCCCATTGCATTAGAGCATTAGATGGCGTGGGGTTTTGGACTTTGACCCCGTCGCGCGTGACCAAACCGCCATCGGGTCCGACTCATTGTGATATTCGGAATCCGCATATTTTAGTTGACTACTCCACCAAGTTTCGGTATTTTTTGGGTGTTACAATTCATAACGTTCAATTGTCAGATGGTGTATGAAGTAATTGCCGGGATTTTTTATGCATACAATTATATTACACTTTATGCGAAGAGATTGTTTGAAACATCTTGCCAATTTTTAACATTCATTGTCCAGTCAACTTAAATAATTGTTTTCTGTAGTGTCTTTGTTTAAAATACAACCGACTAGACCGCGATGAAACGTGCGGAGCTTGAGTTCGAAATAGAAAGTAGTGAGGGAATCCCTCAGGTAAAGGTTTGTGAACCAAATATGCGGGTACGAGTATCATGAAATATATGTACCTAGCTCTGAATGCCACCACGCCATCTGTACAGATGGTTGAATTTGGATTGTGAGATATAACGCCCGTAATCTATAGATAACGAGTCTTTTTTATTGTGTAATCTATAAAAAAGCTCCAAATAATCATATAATTGCACAAATCCAAAACGTGTGAGAGATAGCAAAATAAATTATTTCGAAATCAACGAATATTTCTGAGCATCAAAATTCATTGAACTAATATCTGTCTGCACTCACGAATTAGCATTCAGACATCTGTTAAAAAAACGAACCCACGAATTCTAACACGAGAGAGCTTCTCTTGCGATACATAAAATTAAGAAACACCTATCTCTTGATATTTTGCGTGTGATGTGTGTTGACGTTTGTTGATGAGTGCGCATAACTTTTTTTTGGGGGGGTTTTTTATTTTAATTATTTTTACGCACGGGTGGCTATGGTGGGTTCGACGCACATCACGTTGGAAATTGAGCTGGGCATTGATTTGTCCGATATATGAGATGAACATTATGAGAACTGTAGGAGCAGGAACAAGACAGTAATTAATGTCTGAAGACCGGTTTGGTGATTTATTTTTTTTAGATTTAGTTCTTTATAAATTTCAGGTTAGTTTCAATCCTATGTTTGCGTGGTAAGTCGTTTAATTTTTATATTCTTTAATTACACAATAATGTAACAAATTCGAGGTTGAATTGACTTCAATGCATAATGTATTCAACTTCACCCCGCAACAGTTCATCAGAATTTCGTGATGATTCATTTGTCCAGAGAAAGAAGCGGAGTAACATAAAATTTTGAATTTTCAGTCAGAATATTTTGAAAATATTTTATTTACAATTAATTGGAACTCCGCACTGTCGCGTCCTTGAAAATGGATTCCATTAAGACGTATTCAAGTGAGGGGTAAAGACTTGGCCACGTGTTCGTAAAGAAATCATGTAAGCAGACCTTAATTAATTTAATTAAAGAAAGGACTGTTAATTTAA
>JAQFYE010006726.1:0-10496 GCA_034694305.1 Protaphorura glebata
TGTATTCCGTGTCCTTTGGGCAATCTTTGTATGAAAGACGGCGACTGAATAAATATTGAAGTATAAAAAAAAAAAAATGAATATTATATCTAGGTAGGTATACATTTTAAATGGGTATCTATCTTAGTAATCTCAGGTAGGTAGGTATTAATGTATTATTATATTTAGGTATTATACCTAGGCAGCTATACATTTTAGATTGGTATTATATTTTAAATAATTATAACTAGGTATTATGTCTATGTATGTAGGTGTACATTTTGAATACGTATTTATTTCAGGTAAGTTATGTTGGTGTACATTTTAAATAGGTACATAGTTATATATTTTTGGTATTATATCTATGTCTAGGCATGTTGGTATGTGGGGGCACTGTTTGAATAGTTTACTAGGTATATATTTTCGGTATTATTACATCAACGTACATGTATTATGTCTAGGTAGATATATATTTTAAGTTTTATATATTTTTTTAGGTATTACTATATATTTATATATAGGTATTACATCCAGGAACATGTTTGGGTATGTGGGTGTACATTTTAAATAGGTTAGGTATATACGTTAGGTATTATCAAGGTATTTTCTCAAGGTATGTAAGTGTACATTAATGTGTATATTTTAGGTATAATGACTAGGTATCGATACGTTTCAAATAGGTAAATCTCTTGTGTTATTATATGTAATATGTGGGTAGGTATACATTTTAAATTAAGATATATTTTAGGTATTCTTATATCTAGGTAGGTGTACATTTTAAATAGGTAATTATTTTAGGTATTATATACAGGTATTTATTATGTTGGGTTGGTATACACTTCAAACGGATAAATATTTCAGGTGTTATTATATTATATTTAAATCTAGGTATAACGTATAGGTATGTAGGAGATATTTTTTATGGGTATATATTTTAGGTATATATTTTAGGTATTATATCCAGGTATGTATACATTTTAAATAGGTAATTATTTTAGGTATTATATCTAGGTAGGCAGGTATACTATGTTTAACGTATTGTAACTATTGATTAATTGGAAATATTTACTTGAATACTGGGATTGGATTTATGATTTGGGTACAAAGCTATGAATCATTTTTAAATTTTGAGTAAGAATTTTTGCAATGATTCAAAGAACTTATTTTGATTTACTTTCCTTGAATTTTTTTCATTTTATTTTCTAACCAATAATTAATTTATCATTTGAATTTTTTTTTTTGTAGAAATGGTTCGATATTTAAAATTTGCACCGGAGAAGGCCAGTACAACAGCTATGGAGAAAGTGGAGGACTCGGAGTCTGAGACGGAGGTTATTTCTGATGTTGAAGAAGAAGTTCCAAGTAACGGGGCTAATGGAAATGGGAGTCATCACGACTCAGATGATGGAGACGACGACGTGCCCAATCAAGTCGTGGGGAAAGCTAAAGGTAGGGGCAGGCCGAAGGGGAAGAAGGGCGGGTCAAAAGCTGTAAAGAAAGCACCTGCAAAGAAAGCCGCTCCTCGGACGGGGGGAGTTATCAAACCAAGCAGGGGAGCAGGTCCTCAGAGGAAAAGCACTCGTCAACCTCAACCGACTCTGGCCACTGAGACGGCAGAGGATAAAGAGAGTTATGAGGTAAACTTTATTTAAATAATTAATTTCTGAGTTCAAATTAATTCATTTGTTTTGACTCAGGTGTCCAAAATCCTGGATGTCCGTAGTTTGAAGAACGGAAAAAGGGAGTTTGAAGTTCAATGGAAGGGTTGGTCCGTGAATGAATCCACATGGGAACCAGAAGCTCATTTGAATTGTAAGGATTTGGTCAAGGAATTCTTGGAGAAGCGAAAGAGTGTAAGTCCTTCATTTTTTATTATCTTACGTTTTACCAATTTTTTTTTTACAAACATCTGGGAATTTGGATTTCTTTCTTTTCGGTATTTTCGCTAAAAATTAAGCCAGACTAAAATATTACGATATTTCTAAATATTTTTTGATATCAACAAAAATGGTGTCAAATAGTCTATATTTATATATCCTAATGATATAGTCACCTCCAGCTTTTCTTTTGCGAATTTGAATTCAATAATTTTTAGAAGTTTTATGAACATTTTTAAACGCCTTTTATTAGGAAACAACAGAGTCACAACGTTTTTTTTTCTTTTCTTAATTGAGATTTTAATTAACGGACATTACATAACTCATGTTTTCTACACAGGGTGATTTTTTTCCACACTTTCTAATGGATTTCTTTTGAAAAATTTGAGCGAAGGTTCTTGAAGTAAATAATTGCTTCACAGACCATCCGTTTTTGTGCTTGAATTTATATTTGTACATGTGCTTGAATTTTTAAACCAAATAATAGGTTATCATATATTAGTCATTATTATCAATGAGAAATATGTCAAAGCTTACCACCATTGAGTTGGTTAACCGTTAACTTCGTCCTATATTTCCAAAATTGAAGAAATTGAGCACTACTCCTGTTGACTGCTTTCTGCACGTAGTACACAGAATGCTAGGTTTATGGTCACCGTTTCTTTCCTCAAGTTGATTGGATTTTGTTGTCTAGTATTTCCTCAATGTAAATAAAACCTGGAAATAAAGTGAATACATTCTAATTAATTTCATTATTACATATTATTAATTAAAATACGTTTTGTTTGAACATGTGAAGAGTGGAGCTAAGAAGGGACCTACCTCAGCCACAAAAAAGAAGAGCAAGCCAACAACTGATGATGATGAAGAATACGAGGTACTTGGTTAAAATATTTTCTATCACCCTCCTTCTTCTGGGTGAGTTTGGTGGTTACAATCTAAAAATAATTGAAAGGGAAATCAAGTAGATTATTGAATCTTTAAATTAATGTAATTCTTTGCTTTAGTAAAGGGTGAAAGATTTATACGTCTTGAATTTTTGAAGGAGAGCAGAGATTCCAATTAGATTTTGGATTGAAATGTTACATTTCGTATTTTGATTCTTGTCAGACACTCAGGTCCTCAGGTTCAGATGATTTGAAAATTTCCAAATTCAAATTCGGATTTATGGTGTTTTGATTTGTTCTGTTTGAAAAGTTTTTTGACTAAAAGCCAAAGCCAAGCCAGCATTGGCCGGATAGGAAAAATAAATTTAGAAGTCGGATATCTCCATATCTCTATCGGTTTTTATTCTGATTCCAAATTTGAATTATTATTTTTTAATTTGAACATGAATTTCATTTTTTTTTTCAAATTCTTTTTTTTTTCCCAACAGCCCAGAGTATTGAAACTTCAGAAATTTTTTGAATGCTTGTTTTTCTATTTCTACATTTAGGTCGTCAAGATTTTGAGCGTACGATTCCCGCAGGCGAATAAGAGGGAATTTTTGGTTCAATGGAAGGGATGGAGTATCGACCAGGCAACGTGGGAACCTGAGGAGAACCTCGAGTGTGTTGATCTTCTCAAGGAATTTGCAGCTAAAGTCGCGGACGTAAGTCTAAATTTTTTTTAATTAGGTTAGGAGAAAAATTATTCCCATAGTAGGGGAAAACCTCATTAAAGGATATTATTAATTTTATTTACTTCTAGTTTAAGGTAGGTTCTGGATCTGGATCCAAGTCCAAGGCGCCAAAGGGACGTGCGGGCAAATCACCAACCAAGTCTATGAGCGATCAAAGTGAGGATGATGGACCGGATGAGGAGTATGAAGTCGTCAAAATTTTGGAAGTCCGAACAGGGAAAAGTGGGAAAAAAGATTTCAAAGTTCAATGGAAGGGTTATTCTTTGAAGGAAGCGACGTGGGAACCAGAGGCCAACTTGGAGTGCAAAGAACTCCTTAAGGATTTTCTTGCTAAGGTAATAAAATATAATTTAAAAAAATACAGAATATTTTCTTAAAATAGTATTAGGGTAATTTTTAGACGTAGACAAGGTCGTAACTGGACCGTATTTGCTTTTTGTGAAATTATCGAGGTGCCTCAATTTTTTGTTTTCTTTTCAAAAAAAACAAATATAAGAATAAACCAGGTTTTTAACGATTTTTTTCTGGTTAAGTAACTGTTTTGATCCATTTTATCGCTTTTTTTTTTGTTTAGACCGTTTTTTTTTTCAAGTTTTTTTGGTTTGAGAAGCAATAATTTTATTTGGAATAACCTCAACATCATCTTGTCTACTGTACTGTGTAAACCTAAACCAGGTTAATCTTATACGGTAATCATAAACCGAATGTGATTCCAAAAGTAAAAAGTTTATTTTTCTTACAAAAAATGAACTGGTGCTCTAATGCATTATTTACTTAAATTTTGGAAAAAATTGTCTAAATTAATACATTCTGTGCCAAATTACTAAATTTTTATTCTGTGTTTTTTTTTACTCATAGGAAACCAAGTCCTCGGAGCCGGCTAAGGCCAAGAAACGACCAGTTGGTCGTAAGACAGGCGCGTCAGGTAAAAATGTCAAAAAAATTAAAATCCAACCGGCCAAGTCAAAGGCAGAACGTGAAACGCCGATGGAAGAAGAGGAGGAAAAAGAGGATGAACCCGAAGTTGAAGGAGACATTGAGGTTGAGGCTGACTATGAGGTAAATAAATTATAAAGAAAAGCTGTGTAATTTAACAACTTCCAAAATAGGTAAGCTCGTAGTGTCCAAACAAAAAAAAACGGAAAGAGGATTTCTCAAAATTTAAATTATTTACAAGCCTACAAGACTGTCACCTCACCAGTCTTGAGAAAAGTAGATTAATATTTGTTTGGATAATACAAGCTTACCTATTAAAAAGACGTTGTCAAGTTGTCTTGAATAAGTGCAATTTAATGGTGATTTCGTAAAAAAAATCAAAATTTGAAACTTTTTTGAAATTGTTTGAGTTTTTTTTATTGAAACATTTTCTTGGAAAAATTGGAAAATTTTTGAGAATTTTTGAAATTTTTACTGCACTCAAATTTTCAGTTTGTCTTTCATTTTCTGATATTATGACTCTTACTCTCTTTTTTCCTTTACACCCAGCATTGCAATAGTCAAAAGTTTATTTAGACAGACCGTAGAATCGAACTACGACTTCAAACATGCCGGGTTTGCGTGCAGACCACTACACTAAACTGTCCGCCTTTGAGCATTGCAATGAAAGCTTCCCAATGAACTGACTGAACCACGAAATGATGGGTTACAGTATTCACATTTTTATTGACAGCGCGCGCTGTGAAGTGCGCAGCGCATTCATACATAGGTCAAAAGACGCGCAATTAAATTCCGAACAAAATGGTTATCTCACTTTTCGGATAATGTTAAAATTGAGGAAATTCGGACGAATAGTAGGTTGGTTTTGAAACACCCTGTATATTTTGAATTTTTTTAAATTCCAGGTCGAGAAAATTTTGGACGTGCGAACTAAGAAAGGAAAACGAGAATTTTATATCAAGTGGAAGAACTGGGGGGAAGATGATTCCACGTGGGAGCCTGAAGAGCATTTGGATTGCAAAGATCTTTTGAAAGCTTTTATTGACAAGGAAAGCGCAAATTCCAGTGCGAGTGAGGAGGAAGAAGCAAGTTAAGTTGTGGGTACTTTTGAAACTCATGTATGACTCCGCGTACCTTCTGTTACTAAATATTAGTTCCATTTTTCTCAATTTTTAGGAACTTTTAACAAAAAAACATTTGTTACTTTTTTCACTTTGGCTTCGGCACATTTACTTTGATTTGACGATTTTGATTAGCATAAATTAGTGTTATATTATTCAATTCCATTGTGGAATTGTCATTTATTAGACAAAATCAGTATATTACAATTTATTGATGCATTTAAAGCTTTTCAAAATTTTTGGAAATTTTTTCTTTACGTCCTATGTATGAATTGATACGGACTGTAAAAATATTATTCATAGATTATTATTGAGAAAAAAAAGATTATAATAAAAATGATGTTATTATTATATCTTGGTATTTTTATTTCAAAGGTGAAATTTTTTAAAGCCATGGAAGATGGAAAATAGTTATATGTGACGTACAGTTTCTCAGTTCGGTTCGGGTAGCGGGTTTGGATCGGGTCGCGTTTTTTGGAATCCGTTTGTTTTTGGGTTCGGGTTCGGATCAACCCACAGCCCGATCCGAACCCAAATTTGGATTTAAAATGGTCCAACGGACGAAACCGAGGACGGCGTTAATTTTATTCCTTTCCATTGAATGTTCACAAAGAATTGTTTCATTTTGAAATGATGAACATGTTTTAATAGACCCATGTAGTGAAATGTCTCGATACTTACCGCATTCGTACATCCGGGCCCAGTATACCTTGAGTTGTACTTGGACGAAATTTGGATATCACACATTCTGAGTGAACTGATGACTTATCTTCTACGTAAGAGACGGCCCCCAACCCTGCTATACATGTTCAGTATTCATCCTATTTTGACCAATGCATTACTACACCTTATCACCACACCGTACCACGTCTAATGTACAGGGTGGCCCAAAAGTAACCGTAGAATCAAAATAAATTCTTTAATACTTTGCATCTCAAAATTCCGAAACTTTTCATTTCGTTCAGAAAGCGATTATGCAAGTTTTAATGTATCGCTCTCGTGTGTACGTTGCGCGGTGCGCGCGCGCCAATATAAAACCCAGATGAAACTGGAGTTTTTTTATAACATGCAGAACGAATTCTTCAACCACAAAATTTGAGCAGTGCATCCATTTGCTCAAGTTTGACAAAATTTTCCAAAATAAGATCGAAAAATTAGAAAGAAAAATTTTCCAAAAAATTAAAATTTTGAATTTTTTTTGAAGAATTCAATTTTCAAAATTTTCATTCTTCTTCCAAAGTTTAAATTTTTTCAAGAACTTTATTTTTTTTTTGAAAAATTTTTCTATAATTTTTCGATTTTTTTCAAAATTTTATTTTGAGCAAATGGATGCATTGCTCAAATTTTGTGGCTGAAGAATTCGTTCTGCATGTTATAAAAAAAACTCCAGTTTCGTCTATGTTTTGTGTTCGCGCGCGCGCACCGCGCAACGTACACACAAGAGCGATACATCAAAACTTGCATAATCGCTTTCTGAACGAAATGGCTATTTCGGAATTTTGAGATTCAAAATATTAAAGATTTTATTTCGAATCTACGGTTACTTTTGCCCCACCCTGTACAATTCTGGTAGGTACGACTTTTCTACCCCCTTAAGCAGTAGGCAGTAAGCAGTATTTTGATTTATAAAAGCGAAAGTGGCATAAACTTTTGCTTTTGCACCAAGGTGAAAGCCTAAGAGTGAAGAAAAAGTCGGGATATTGAGATATACAAATACTAGAAATACAAATTGCTTTATTACAAATCAGAATGGATATTCTACAAATGCTCCGCAAATTTTATTAATTCTGAACGTCAATATGTATGACTTGATAGCTTCCATTTTAAGCACGCACGAACGGATTAATTGTAATGGACCTCTCCTACGTGACGGACGAACGGAGAGATAATATCTTCGCACTCCACATTTCGAAAGCTCCACGACTCCAGTCCCGTCTCCTTCGTCAAAATTTCACAACAGCTATTCGTAATCTAAAACAAAAGTAAATCGAAACGAATAAAATGTTATTTTTTAAAAATTTGACAAAATGGAATTGGAATTAACGTTAAATTAATTTTTGGGTTTTTTCACTCGCCTTGCATTGGATTAGATGTACGTGACGGAGATGACTCATGGAGTGGAGAGCTAAGTAGGCAGTGAAGTCAGTGAAGTGAATGTGTCTTCCACTTTCAAAGCTCCTACCAAATATTCCATGGCGTCTTCTTAGCACCCAATTTTGACAATTCTCTCCTCCACTCAAATGCATAAACAAATGTCTCAATTCTGGAAAGAAAATGCATGGATTAATCCAAATACAAATACTGACGGTTCAATAATACACATGCAGAGTCGTATAAATATGAGTGCATTTGTGCATTACTGTACAGGGTGGTTCGTAGTTCATGACCATCCATGAAAACTTAGAATTCCTAAATATTCCTTACTTGTTAGATTCCGTATGGAAGGGAGTCGGGAATGGTCGTTTTGGAGCTGCCGAATCGTTTCTCGTCTGCGTTGGACTGTCATTCTGTCCAAGCTATTCACGACATCAGTTATTCTTTTCAGTGCTTGAGTAGGAATTCCCGTGAAGAGAGAGTCCAAATAATCCTTTTCTTTTCGTTCAATATAACCCCAAATGGACAAGGACTCCAATCCAATCATTTGACTCCAGATGTGTCTAAGAACCTCAACACCATCTGCTCCAATCCGCATACTTAATTTGGTCAAATTCGGGAAGACTCCCGTGATATTGAGGATTGTGTGGAGTTTCATGTCTTCGTCATTAACTGTCAATGATTTCAAAGTCGGACACACTTCAAATTCGCTAAAGAATTCATCCCAGTCTTCTTCATTACTCCCTACAAACTCAATTTCCAATTCCCGCAGGGCTGGAAAGTTAATGTTCAAATTGGCAGGCTTGGGGTCAAAATCGTAACAGATTTGGAGACTCAGGGATTTAAGTTGTGGCATGTTCGGGAATTCCATCAAAATATTATCCACGTATTCTTCCACGTTGAGGGATTGAAGAGTGTCTTTGAAGATTGTTGCCAATTGGATTTGAAGAGTAACTCTGTCATCTCCAAATAAGTATGGACCAAGATTCAAGCTCTTCAATTTCAATCCGTCATTGGCCATTCTCTTCACATTTTCAATCTTGTCAATTTTGGCTGAATTAAGATGCAAGGATTGGATGGATGATTTGATTCGGAGCTTCTCAATCATATTTAACACAATACCAATGTCACTGGCACCCTCCTCTTCAATTGTATTTTCTTCCTCGTCGTCCTCAAAAACGTCTGATACGCTAATATCCGAAATATTTGGTGTCGCAGTCAACAACTCTTCGATGGAAGTTGGGCAAGATTTCAATCGTTCTTTGTAGTAATCAGTGCGGAAAGTAATCTTTTTCAAGAGAGAAAATGTTGGCATGGAATCTGGAAATAATTTGACAATGTTTCCTGAACGGGAAACAAGGCGATCTGCGAAATCAAGGACTTTTATGTTTGGACAAGATCGAAGTAACTCAGACACATCTTCAACTGTGTAGACTTCTGATTTCCCGTCATTCACTTCATTCAGATCGATCTCCGTAGCTGTTTCCCCACAGAGTTGGAGGAATTGTTGACCGGCTCCGTCTGTTGTACGAAATGGTCCGAGTTGGAATTTTATAAATGGGATTCCTAATTCATTGGACCTGAATAATTCGACGAAATTCTGAATCCGACGGGTGTCTTGACCTGTTTTACAATTTGTTTGACTCCCACGAATAGTCACCTTGAATTTGTTTTGTATTTGTGGTAGTGTGTGGAGATTCCACTTCTTGGAGACAACTCGGCACGCTATTAAATCATAACGTCTCACGAAACCAAACAATGTCTTCAGAACCTAATAAAGAAATAAGTCTGTAATTCCTGAGGTAATATTTAATTAACACAAAATTCTAAACTCAGGATGAACATACGAGGTCGTTGAGCAGAGGGTGGTCTCTCTGCTCCAAGCAGTCTCCACTAGGAGGTCCAGGATTCCCTTGAACCTGAATGACCTGAAATAATTCGCAGAATTCATCACTATAGCCAATCACTTTTAATTTTTAGCAAACATTTCACACGACGTCTTAGTCTTTATAAAATTATGAAACAAAATCAAAATCGAATGACCGCATTTTTTAAATGTATCAATTAGCCTTAAGTAGAAGTAAAAGAACTGTTTGAAAATTCTCTTGAAATTTCGTTTGCCGTTCGTTTGCCGGTGTAAACCGAAGTCCAAAAGTCAAGCTCACCATTTTTAATATCCGGTGAAATTCTTGCAGATACTTCAGAATATTTTATTTAAAAGAGGAAAACAATTTTTGTTTAAAAATTGAAATGACTTACGGTCGATTTGACTCGTTTCACCTTCACTGACATATTGTTGATCAAGAATCCAACAGTTGACCTAGGTTGACCTTAATTCAGATGACCAATACTTCACTACCTTTTCCTTCACTGTTGATTCCTGCTTTATTTTTAATTTATTTTTTCAGTTCACTCTTTCATTCTTTTCAGATTTTTAAAAATATTCCCTCCGTCCCGCGGATTCATTCGGTTCAACTTTCCTCATGTACGTGGTGGTTCATAGATTCCGCCCTCCATCATTGGTAAATTAATGCGACGTTTTTCCACATTATTATTTTATTTTGCTTTATGAATTAATCTAAAGCTCAATTTTTTTATCAAAATAGATGGGAGCCGATTTTGATACAAAACGTCTAAAAAATATGAAATAATTATCCGATCTGAGAAATCGTTTTGTGTGTACTAAATTATTTCCGGTGACAATTTTGCTTTTACAAGTTCCATGCAGCAGCGCTGTGTGCGCTCAAGATCCAAACGCGTAAGGGCGTTAGATCCTTTATTACAATTACCTGCAGTGCCGGGCCGAGAGTCGTCCCGGCCCTGGGCAAAATTTCAAATCCCCGGGCCCTTTCCGTTTGTTCAAAATTT
>JAQFYE010006727.1:0-10494 GCA_034694305.1 Protaphorura glebata
CTACTTTTTGCATGGGGGCGGGTGGGGGTGTTGGGGGAGGCGGATGTGTGTGTAGGGGGGCAGGTGCGTGTGTTTCCGCTTTAGGAATAATAAAACAACTATTTTTGACCCTTTGGGGTTGGATTTTATTAAAAATCAAATTAAAAGACGCTCAAATATATTAAGGACATATGAAATTTTCAGAAAAAATCTATAGTCATGAAATCCGCAAATAAATCAAAAATTCTAAATATTCTTTTCTTAAATAAACTTTACGGGTAAAGCTAAAATTAAAGAAATTAAGACGAAAATATTGATTTTGGGACACCCTGTAATTAAATGAAAGATATTTGTTTTCCAGCCACTAGAAAATTATAAAGGGCCATGCGGAGGGGTGAAGAGTACTACTTCAACCAACAAATGTAGCTACAATGGGGCCTTTGAAAGTCTCAACGCCATGTACAGCTCATCTCTAAAAAAACCTACTGCAAAGAGTGGAAAGACAGCCAATATTATTAATTTTGATCAAACCGAATTTGATGCTAACCGATTCTCGACAGCTGCTGACGGTAAACATCTTAATCTAATTCATATCTTGCGTTTTGCAATGGAATTGTAAATTTTTTTAATTATTGTCAACATTTTTTGAGTCAACTCGAAATTTTGAATTTCTGAGTGTTTTTAAATTGTGACTGGTGGTTAGAAGTTGTGTTAAAATTTTTGGGAACGCTTTTGCCGAAAATTGAATCGAAATGGATGTTTTACAAGGGATTCATTTTGGGTGATAAACTTGACTGAAAAGGTAAAGAGTCTGAGTTTGAAATTGTTTTAAGTATTTGACAAGGTAGCGCAAGAGAGTGTTCCTCTTCAAGGGAACATTCTTTAGTGTAAATGTGAGCGATTTTTTTTAAAGAAATTCCTGGAAGTGGAACTTATGAGAGTTCAGTTTTGAGTTTGTGAACTGGAAGAAATTTTGGATTAGTCCAAAGTTAATCTGAAAGCGAACCTTACCGCCTCGGAAAGGCTTGTATGAGATTTTTTGTATGTGATGTGTGTTGAGCAGTGCACCTTTTTTTTGTCTTTTTATTTTTACTTTATTTATTTTTCTGCAGGGGTGGCTATGGTGGGTTCAAGAAATTTATTTTAATGAAATTGAAATTAGGTTACTTATACGTTCCTACTGCTTGTAAGAAGGGATCAGTCAAGTGCAAGCTCCATGTTATTTTCCACGGTTGCAAACAAATAGCGTAAGCCAAAAAATAAATCTTTAGAGTGTCCCAAAACCACACATTTAATTTCTTGGATCTTTACTTTATCCGAAAAGAGAAATACCATTTTGTTAAAAAAAAGTTTAAAATTTTATTACTTTTGAAATTATCTTTTAGAGAATTTGAGTTTATTTTCTTTGAAACTTCAGCTAATTATTTCATAAACATTTATCAAGTTTTCTAAAAAAAAATCAAAGCAAATTTTCAAGAAATTTTCAAAAGCAATATAAAAATTTTCAATTTTTAAACAAAATTGGCGTTTAACATTGAAGATAAGGTTAAAATTGAAGTCATTAAATAAGAAAATTTTGTTGGAACACTCTGTATCGTATTCATGCCCATGAAAATTGATTAGTTTAATTTATTTTATGCATTACTGCAGATATAATTATCTGACCTCATATGCGTACATGGATGTAGCAGAGGTTAACAATATAATCTTACTGGCACCACAAACGGCTAAAAATTTATTGAATCAATCTAATTGTTGGGATTGGTATGGCTACGGAGGTCCCGATTATGGTAAGGTTAAACAACGTAAATTAAACCGACTCTGATTACTTAATGTATGTTTTTATCTTTGAATTTCTAGGAACAAAAATTGCGCCTCAAATGAAGGCGACGTCCAAAATGGTCTACCGATTAATGGTTGGTTGAACAAACATCCAAGTTGAAGTCAAAGCCGGTCCAGTAGACTTTTTGAGATCTTATTATAGTAGTCAAAAATTAATTGGACAATTCTGAAATTAAATTCTTAATTCCTCTACCTGGAAATAAATTCAGGACAAATTGAGAGAAAATTTTTCTTAGGCTCTCTTACCGCATATATTCATTTTCCGGTATTTTAAAACATTAAATCCCATGATCCTAAAATTTGTTTATTTTTCATATTAATATCATAACTTAAAATTACAGCTATTTCGAATAAACTGGTCGCCGCCTTCAATGCTTTCTTAACGGTGGAATAAGGATCGGATCAGATAAGACTCATTTGTTCTCACATTGACATCGGATAGGATGCTATTCCATATAATTGTTGCGTATCAGATCAAATATCTGATACAAAGTTTGGATCGAATAACTCAAATCTGTTCTGATCTGATATCTGATGAGATCACATCAGATACCATCTCTTGAGTAATCTGATTTGTCATTTATCGTGTACACTGATCATTATACAATCAGTAACCATTAACAGATGAGACAAAAGCGAAAGTGAGAACTAATTATAGAAAATTGAATGTAACTTTGTATAGTTATAATTAATTCTAGTTAACCATCGATATATATTTACAATGTTTACTATAAATTTAAAGGTGTGAAATGAGAATACCATCGGCCAAATAATCTTGAATACGACAAATTGCTCATCCTAATCCTCACCATGAATTTGAATCAAGATTTGAATAAATTGTCTACATTGAGCGAATCTCTAAATGAGATATCAATACGTAAACGAGTTCACCAGATCCTGCAGACCAGTGCAGTTAATAATGTGCTTGCGTTATCCTGTAAGAAATACGGTGTAGAAAATAAGTTGTTTTTGAGGGCATTACTGATTTAGAGAAACGGATCCGAAATGGGATAAAACTAAGTATTAGGGGACCGCCCTGTAAACTTTGCGACTAAATAATCACGGTTGAATTTGCATCAACTTACTTGAAAGTGCAATAATGGATTTATTTTGAGGATGACTTGTACACAAGTGGTGAAGAAAATTATGAAGTGTGTAGCTCGTTACGATGTGCATACTGTCGTAATTAGTATCGCAGATGGAAATGTTCCTTAACTATGAATGAAAAGTCATACGTGGAAATCCTTAAAAATAAAAATTGGTCTTTTCCGACCTGTGTGCGGCATTTGTACCAAGGGCAAAAAATAAAGCCCAAAAGGAGGGTAAAGATAAGACTTTAGTAAATGAAATTATAACAAAAATCTTTACATTGTTGAAAAAAAGCTGTAATATTAAGAACTTTGACGAAATGTATAACAGTGATTATATTGGATTGTGTATGGCAACAAGTCAGTTTAAATTGGAGCATTTTGCTCAATAACGCCTCTGTGGGAAAGAGATGTGGAAAATCGTCCTTATTTAGATTTGGATTTGGACTGGACACTCACGAGGAGTGCATGAGAGCGGCTAATTTTATTTAATTACGAGACTTGCCTTGAATTTGACCAAAATGTGATTTGACATCCCACTACCCAACACACTCTTGCCATTGCGCTAGCTGAGGTCATGAATATTTGCTCGACGGGATTAATTACCTATCGTGCCGTATTCTGTTTCTAAATTATGAGTGTGCTGTAATCGAAATTGAAATTAACTAAGTTTTGTTTTTAGTTCTTTCATTCCATTGTCTCACGTACAACAAATTGTATTTATTAAATTATGCGACTCATACTCTGGCTCTAACTTTACTGCGCCTGTCCAACAAACTTGTCCTCTCCGCAAGCTCTGTTCACCGATTAGGGTCTCAGAACCGGTGGGCATTCTGGGCATTGTGTTTTGTATGTAACGTGGAAATTTCCCGGACTTCCATATGACATATTTTATGAAGGTTTAATGTACGTTTGTATTGATTTCGATAAATTGTTATACGAAAACTGGGTATACGCATAGGTCGTACGTCACTGACTAGATGCTAGAAATGAGACGTTCCTTTCCCCAATGTTTCTATATGTCTCGATGTTTACTCAATCGGGAATATAACAAAACCATACTACAATCCATTATAAACAAAAACGAAAAATAGGGGTCCATACCATAGCCAGGTAACTATGTAGTAGAATTTGAAAAACGGCTATACTTTAAAAATAGTATACTCCCTTATTAACATCATTACATGAGAGAAAAAAGCCAAGGACAGTTTTAAGCCAAGATCAGTTCGCCGACATCTTGATACTTTCTATCCATTTAGAAGTGGACAGACTCGAAGTGTGAACCATATATTTATTGCCCCGAGGAACTTCAGCATATAATTGAACACTTTTGCCTTTTCAGGCTAGAGCGCTTTTTTTCAAATGTATCGTACAAGGTTGTGGTTGAATTGCGTGTATTGCTTCCAATATTAATCGTAGAAGGAAACCAAAAAAAAATAAAAAAAATACGAAAAAATAGGTTGATGACGTGGATTGTTGTATTGATTTTAACTTGGTAGATATATATATTGGTAGAACGAATTTACCAGGAATTACAATATATCCAATATCAGCTACATTTCCAATCTGACAAGACAATGCTTCTATTGAGGTTTAACAATAATCCGTATGTATTCGTAAATCCACATGGGATTTACTTACGTGAGCTGTAGAATATCAATTACTCACTAACAAACATCTAATCTATCCAATCCTATCCATACTCTGATTTTGATTTTAACACCACATCTGGCATCTGGCGTTTCTAAGAATAGGCAAACTTTAATTTGACGATTTATCTAGATCGAGTATTTCTATTACTTGGTATAAATTTAGAGTGGAGTTGAATGATATCGCAGAGGAATTGGACACAACGGGTCAGTCTTCACTCATAATGTCTAGAATCAAAATTGCGACAGACCCGTCACAAAATATTGGCTACACTGAACTAATTGTTCAATGTTTAAGAATTCATTTTGACTTTGGATACTATTTGGGATTCTTGCCATGTCGGTTCGAACAAAATTGCGCAACAGGATCCTACGAAATTAGAACAGGGTTTGTCAGAATGGTACATAAATATACAAGTAATCAAAAAAAAGAATGCCCTCGTGACCTCTTTGATTGAAGAATGAATACATATTTTTGAAGCATTATATTTTCTAATCGTTGATTAGGTTCTAACTACCGTTATGCAAATCTTGTGCGCAATAAATTTTCTGTACGTTTTGAAATCATCAGAAGTGAAAGCGGATCACCTCTCACCGGACTTTCTACAAACTGCATTTTTCATCGTCGTGGTCATCTATGGATTATGTTCATGGAAAACTTATTTTTATAATGGTTCAGCCTTGCTAAATGTATTCACACACTTTGGAGAAAATACACTTTCCAGTAAATATAAACCACCTACTTTGAAACAGGTTAGTAATTTAATTTCTAAATGACTCTCACAATTCTTCAAAAATTGTCGAAGTGCTCAAATAAATTAATTGAACCAACAGAAATGCATTGGGATTTTCATTTCCGTGGGTTGGACCGTATTTTACAGTTCGGATGTTTTGATTGCCGCAGAAATTAAAAATTGGAATTTTGTCGCAGCGGTCGGTTGTTTTTGGCGTGATCAAAGCTCTAACAAAGATAATCCACTTTCTACTAACTGGCCCATTGCAATTATCCGAGTTCTTGTTAATATTTACTCCAATGCAGTCTATTGGTATGGCCAATTACTTTACGCCATACTGATTTTTCTTTACTGGGAAATCTCGAGGAAGTTTTACACAACAATTCGTGGAATGCCGCCGAACCAAGTAAGTCCACTGTCAGGTAGTCAATTTCACATTGGATACACACGGAAATATTAATGTCCCCTTGATTCGAATAGGTAATTCAACAGTTTAGAGCGTTGAAATTGCAAGTGACAATTATCAATGCAGCAATTCGGTACCTTCTACTTGGTTTAAGTATTGAAGTCGTTCCATGTTTTGCAACCCAACTTGGCAGTGTTCTTCGAGAAACAATTTGGACAGACAATTGTAAATATTTGGTACTCATGACATTCCTTGTCATTCCAGCAGTTGGGGCCGCTTACACACATTCTAAGGTAATGTTTTTTTTTACAAAATAAGAAAACATTCCGTTTGAATGCAAATGGTGCATGAACATATTTTCACATGCACATACACTTTTCAGATTTCTCAGTTGGAAGAATGGGTCCAGGACCCGAATATTTATCACGAAATTTCCTATGGAGATCTACAAGTTCTTCTCCAAGAGGTCCATTCAAGTAAATGCGGATTGAAAGCTGCTGGAGAATTGTTTACATTGACATATGAGTTTCTCGCTTCCGTAGGAATATATACAATGCATCGAATTCATTAATCGGAAATTGTATTATTTTGTTATTGTGTCTATATTTATCTCACACAGGTACTCGTCATTGTGCTCGGATATACAGTCATCGTGCTCCAGAACGTTGAGAATTTTATCAAAGATAATGTCAAACAACCATATTGACACAACAAACTAATCTATCTTAGGCGTGTAATCATTAATCAAACATTATAGTGACAATATTTGTTTGAGCGAGCTAAGCATCCAGCCAGAGCAAAACTGTCGGGTATCAATATCGCAAATATCTCTAACTGCGCACAGTTTCTTCTTTGTGGACCATACGTGCACTGTGTACATGCGTTCATACTGTGACCTTATATTTAGAAAAACTAATAAAATTATCACATTAGCACTTTCCACGGGTCGTTGCTCAATTTATTCGTGCGTACGTTCATGTGTGTGTTTAAAAAGTGAAAGCAGATATCGGATCAAATATTGTATCGTATGACTAGAAAGACCGAACTTTTTTCAGGCCTGATGAAGAAGGAATGCTAAGCCGCAAATACGTTTTTCATTGCATACATACCCTCTATCTCCCACATATCAGATCAGATCTGATATCTGACCTGATCTGACATTGTATCCGATACATGATAGCACCTGACATCGGATCCGAAGTGTATAATCTGATCCGAGCTTTAGATTCGAGCAAATTTGCAACTTTCACTTTCAGTGACCCCTGCTGACCCGAGTCAATGTCACCGTCGGAGACCTTTACTGGATTTATGCACGTTTCAGACCGTTCTGAGCAACTTTGAAAATTTGACCTCTGGTGACCTTGGGTCAGAGGTAAAGGTCATATCAACATTTGATGATACGCGTGACCTCGTTTACCTACCCAAATACTTTAGTTGAAATCCGTCAACATTTACCGCATGTGACCTCGTGCCAGCGGTTACCTGGCGAGGTCATATTAACACTTGGACCTCGTGTACCTACCCTAAAAATTTCGTTGAGACCCGTCAGCATTTACTGCATGTGATCTCTGGTGGCTTTGGGTCAGAGGTCACCTAGAGAGGTCATATTAATGTGATATTGGTCATACTGTGATACTTGGGACCTTGCGTACCTAACCCGTAAATTTCGTTGAAATCCATCAACATTTACTGCATGTGACCTCGAAATAGCGGTCACCTGGCGACGTCATATTAACAATTGGTGATACATGTGACCTGATGTACCTACCCTGAAAATGTCGTTGAAATCCCTCAATATTTACTGCATGAAAGGTGTGGACGGACGGACAGACAAGACATTCGCATAGTGCGGTGCTTATGCAGCACATAATAATTGGATTGCACTGTTTTCATACCACACTGGGTGCCTCTTGGTAGTCCAGCTACATTGTGTATGCATGGATTTCTATCCCACAGCAAGATTATGAATCTCTGGATGCCACCCCAACATAAGATATATCCATTTCCCACGGATTGAGATTTTGAAATTCATCATTCCCCATGATCAACGATTTTTTAACGCACAAAAACGCCGTAAGGATTTTCTGGAATTGAAATTCATGAAGTTTTCGGAGATAGGCCAAAAAAAAGTACTTCATTTATCATTTGTACACGCGAGTTTTAACTATTTTTATGTCAGGGGATCCCAAATGATGTGAAAAAGTGAATGCCGGGTCAAGGTCCAACCCGCATGTCGCGAGCTTCCCTTGTGGGAGATAAAAACACCCTGTACTGTCTCTCTTTGAGCAAGCTCAAAGTTGAAGTTATAATACAGCTATATCGCCATCCATGTAACTTCCTAATAAGAGACCGATGCGTACCTTTCATTTAAAGCAATAATTAAACCTTAAAGATACTTAATTAAAATAAACTGCCTTAATTAGTAATTATGACCGATACTTTGGAAGGGAATAACTTGTTGTAGTATTAGACCATTTGAATTGGCGTGTACTCTCTATACAATTGTTTCCTTAACCGCCGTTTTTACAAAGTGTGTGTGTGTGGGAAGTCATTACGACAACTCAATTAAAGACATTTAAAATTAATTTAAGTTAATATTCCTGAACCCAGATTACAGCGTTGTATATTACAAACGATGTAGCTTCCATTCGCATTCAATTCAAGTCATTTCAAGCCAAAGCTAGAACTTCGCGTTAGAAAAAATGGAATTCAAATTACTGAAGCTCCTTTGCGTGTTGATGCAAATTCAATTGTATTTAGGGGTTGAGTCAAAAACGTACTTGGAGGAATGCCATAAAAATGAAGATTGTGATAAATTCGGGGACAAAGCAGGACTCTTCTGTTTGGACGGAAGATGCTTTTGTAAGAAGACATTCTTCTGGAACAAACAGTCATCCATCTGCATTAAGAGAAAATGTACGGACCGACCTGGTCATAACAATTGGAATGAGGAGACAAAGGAGTGCACGGCTGGTGTGAGATCTAGATATAGCGATGATGGTACAAGTCACTGGGCTAAGGATTTCAGAGAAAATCTCATTTCGTGCCCAAAGAACAGTTCTTTGAAAAAATCAAAAGACCCAGCCTTTGGTACATGCTCATGCGACAAAAATTTTGAACCCAGCGAAGGATATAAAACTTGTCTGGCCCTCAAATTATACAACGAGGTGTGCGGTCCCACAAAAGGTGAACGTTGCCATGAGTTCATTGGATTATTCTGTGACTCGGGAATCTGTAAATGTGATCACCCCGGAGAATGGGACGCGGACCTTTCACTCTGTGTGTGAACAACCCACCGAAATGGCTAAGCGTCAGTCGGCCATTCATACTGTCATGGTGTCATATATTTTTCGCTAAATTATTCCTATGATTTAATTACTCGTTACGGTAAATTAAAACATTCAATTCATATCGTTACACATTATTCCAATCAGTTTGTTTAATCGGTTCTATTTTCTTAAATTGGAGTTAAAATAAACACAAATAAGTAAAATGAATACTCACGTTTTTTTCAATTTAGTAATGCGAAGTCCATGAATTATTTAAATGTATTTTGTTTTATATAATAGAGCTAGTTTATACTTTCGGGCCACGCAATTCCGATGTAATTAATTTCAATTGTCATTAAGAGAATTTATTAGAAGTTAGTCGAAATGATTTGTTCACATTTCATTCATTCACCTGCTTTATGGGGTCCATAATTTAATTGTATTTCTAGCCAGGGAATTTGTAAAAGTAACACAAGGAAAATTGCATTCGGCATTGACATTTTTTAGTGAAGTTTTAGGGAGTTCAGAGTATTTGGCACCGGAGGTATTACGCAAAAATTAAAAATGAACAACCTGCCAGGTGACTGAGAAAAAGGCCTACGGCTTCCTAGTGGATTGATGGGCTCCTGGGATCGTCTTGTACGAAATGTTTTTAGTAGGAATTAATACAAACCTTGTTTTGAATTTGAGGTTCTTTTCTTGACCCCGAGGGAAGACCAGATCAAAATTGGTTGAATCGTCATGCTGGATTCAAGGCCAACTCTGCTGCGAACCCTGGAATCCCATGTGTGTTCTACGGTGACTCTGTCACAAAAGCGTGGTCAGGTCAGGCTGAATAGCGTGATGTCTTTGCTGACAGAGGGTGTGTCAACTATGGAATCGGTGGTGACCAAGTCCAACACTTGACCTGGAGTGTCCTGGAGGGTGAAGTAGATGGACTCCGTTCAGCCATCGTCGTCGTCAATATTGGAACCAGCAATTTTGGAGGTGCGACGGCAGAGGAAATTGCAGCTGGGATCAAACTCTTCATTTACACCGTCCGATCCAAAGTCGGCACGAGCACAAACATTTTGTTGTTGAGTAAGGACCGGTCAAGCCGATTTACCTTTCCAAATTCCACAAAATGTGTGGTACCAAAATATCTTTGAACATTTCGGAGAGGTGGGCGGAACGGTTGACAGCTCAATCTTCCCTGATGGTCTCCATTGGTCAGCCTCTGGCTACACCAGGAGGTACAATGCCATGTACCCTTGGTTCTTTGCTCTTGGCAACAGCAGGGCTTTTGTCTGGCCCGGCCCTACAAGTCTTTCCTGCCCGGCCCGCCCCAGCTTTACAAAATTATTTTCCGTCTAACATCTGGCCTGGACCAGCACTTGTGTCCGAAAGAGACGTCAGCCCGGCCAAGCCCGGGCCTGCTCTTGACAGTTACACCAAATTTTCGGCACGGCCGCGTATTGCCAAACCCTACTGTATCTCGGCACTTCTAGCCGATTAGCCAAAAAACCACGACACCGATAGCCGCATAGC
>JAQFYE010006728.1:0-10493 GCA_034694305.1 Protaphorura glebata
CATAGACCTTCATCATGAGATTCATTTTCAAGGTTTTTCATCACATTTCTCTCTCATACTTCAACTTTCTTCCTCTCATCACCAGGGAAATGATTTGTAGAGATACGTTGGCACGAGTTGGGAATTTAATGAGTTCTGTCCTGTATCGGGTTCGATAACCAGGGAAAATTGGAATGGCTCGGCTGGTCTAACCAATCTAATCTACCTGTAATTACACATCACCCTGTTAAGTAGGTCGACTTAACTGGAATAATCTTGTATTTCTAAATAAATTTATTCCAAAATCTGTGTATTAGTCAGTTCCGATTTGGCAAAATCTTCATTAAAATTTTCTACAAAAAACCGCTAGCGCTTTCAGTAGACGCTGACAGAATAAAATTCAACAGCTCGTTCATATTATTCAATTAGCTCCACGTGTCAATAATAGTTTGTACTTGTGAATATAAACGTGTGGGAAGTGTACGGGTTCAGTGTGTACGAGTGGAGAATCCTGATATAAACTCCAACGTGAATGTAATAATTTGTAGTGACAGTGAAAGACAAGGAAAGAGGATAAATCTGATCAACTTTTGTTCTGTCGGAGTGACTCATTCAAGTTCACTTAAGTTTTGGGTGAAAATGTTACAGGCGATTAGTACTTTGTATCGTGTAGTTTGTGTATTTGCAGAGAAATCTGTAAAACTTTATTTAAGAGTTGGTATTATTTAAAAATATTATAAGTATCCCTATTATTGGTATTCGCGTGTACAGCAAGGTCAACGTGAACGCTAATTTTTAGTTCCAAATGTGTTAGCTTTCTCTCCTAGTCAAAATCTTTTTATATCTGTTCAAGTAATAGAACCCTCGCCATAACGAAGCGGCAAGGGCTGTGTACCGCTGTGCCACGGCGACTTGATAATAAACATAACATGCAACCGAAATTTGACGTTATACTAATCAGATTTCTAGGGCTATTCAGTCGTCATTCGTGAATTTACTGATTCTACCAATTTCCCATGACATGGAAGTGAACCCATCCAACTTCTTGTCTCTTTGAATAATCACATCGGCTCAACTTTAATTGATCTTCTTATCAGTCTGAACCGTACGTTCCTGCACAGAATGAGAAATACACTTGTTTCATTCATTTTCCACAAATAAGGAATGAAAAATTTACATGAAAAGGTCACCCTCAGCCCAAATACGTTCCATTGTTTTGTTTTAATGTGGGTGAGGGTGAGAGTGACCCGAAAATGAGTCACACTCTTGAAGATTGACATTCGTATTCATTCCTTGAGTGACAGTTTGAGTTTCCGTAAGTTTAAGACGCATTTTAAACATTTGATATATTCCAATGTACATTGGAACTGGAACTGGAACGTACAACAATTACGGGTCAATTGTAAAACTTCCCACCAGACCGTTCAAACGATTAGTCCAGGGGAACAAGATGTATCACCACGAAGATAAAAGTGAACGTGTAATTTTTTGTATCGTCAGAAGAGCAATGATAGATTTGCTGTCCCTGGAAGAGTCAACTTCCATTTTCCGATTAACTTCTTTGCTGTGCTACTCTTATCGAAAAAAATCCATTAATTTCCCTTGCTCATGGATTAAACTACGAGGCGAAAGGAAAGAATTGAAGATATGATGTCCAAAAAATTTTGTTATTGTTATTGTTGTGGACAATGTTGTTGATGACTGTAATTAAATAGAAACTCGAATTCAAATTATTTCTGTTTTATTTGGAAATAAATTTTCAGTCAAATTAAAGTCTAAAATATTTCAGAGGAGTAACAAAGAAAGGAAGCGCTACCAAAGAAGGGAAGCCCGACAAGGGAAGGGATATTATATTATTATTCTCTACATTTACTTTAGAACCGGTTTTTGACATCCAAATTCAAGTTCAAATCAACTTGTCAATAATTCTCAGCATGCTTAAGTAAACAACCTCGTCTCGACTATTTCCCGCGACCTTATTTGTTTTCTTTAATCTCCTTCTGCATCACCTAACAATATTTAATTCGTAATAAGAGACAAGGAAAAACAATTTAAATACAGTGAGGCTTAAAAGTCTGGCAGCCCCCGGTGACTTCTTTTTGAATAAAAGTGGAGGGAAGAGGAGATTGGCGATCTGGATTGGCCAATCTCCTCTTCCCTCCACTTTCAATCAAAAAGAAGTCACCAGGGGCTGCCAGACTTTTAAGCCTCACTATTTGACACTCTGGGAAAAAATGCAAATATTAAATTGCTGTCTCTTTCAAGTGAGGACCCTCATCAATTTTCCCTTGGCACGTAAGACTTCGTAGGGTTATCGAACAATTACAAAATCATCATTAAATTGGTCCGCACAGCCTTCGTGTTCATTACATTTGTCCTCTAATAATATAACTTCAAAATACAATAGTTGTGCGTGCCTGTCGAGCGTGTCAAATTAATTTTTAAAAAGAAGACGATTCAACAATGGATTATTTCCCTAGAAGGCTACAACCTCCAATCAATACAAAAATTCGTAAACATGCATAGCTATACGTCGCGATTAAAATTTCAAGTCTGTGGAATGCAATAGGAGTCCACGGGAGTAGAGGATTGCCAATACTTGTCCAAACAATTACAAAAAAGCTTACAAGATTTGTATATCTGATTTGACAACTTAAAAAAAATTAATTATTGGCATGAATCTACGTTGGATATTGTCCTTTACGGTCTAATATCCAATTAAACAGTCAAAAATGTAGTAAGATATTTGACAGCCTTGAGATATCAGACAAAACATTAATATGATCCCGATTGAATCAATGGAAATAGAATTAATCATATCAAGTACTCATAACATCTGGTTCAGATTATCCAGCTAGGCGGCTGTTCAAATCAAAGCAGAAATTATTACAGTTAATGAGATTCAGTGTTAAAATAATAATCTGCCCTTGAACAAAAAAAAAAAAAAAAAACCATTCTTAGCACTTTTCCAGTATAATTATTTTCTTCTCGCCTCCTCTGTTTATTTCAAAAACTATATAGTTCCAAAGCTCCTTTATTTCATTTCCTAATCCTATTATCTATCTCTTTTTCTCAAACTTGTTTTATTTTATTTTCTGCAACTAGAGCACAAGTTTTCTTTAAAGACATAATTTAGAACCCTTCGGGCTTATATTCTCTCCCCGGCGACTTCCGTCCGTCCATCCTCACACTTACTTACAGATTGTACACTTCTCACGCATCCATTCCATTTTCTGCACGTATAAAACGAATCTTCTAAGCCCTTTTTACTCCTAAAGAAGCAATCAGTCTGATTGTCTTCTTCAACTCTACTTGAGCCTCTTTTCCTTTTCACTCCTACGCTTTTGACAAGTTCAAGTCCTTTTCATCTCTCCCAATGCAACTGCTAAAAATATAACGGACTCCACAAACTCAGAGTCAGAAATTGAGTAACATAGTACAAAAGTGAAGACGAAACAGTAGGGGGCTATAATTGAACATTATCAGCTGGGACTGTCACAAGTAAATAAAATATGTGGTAAGCTCGAAATTTTGGTCATATGCTTTTTCAAATATTTTGGAATTCAATGTGTACACAAGGGAGTAAATGCGTTAATTGCAACCTTTGCAGAACATCAAACCGTGACAAGCCTAAATAGCCCTCGTAATCTCAACCCATAAACGTGGGAATTTATTTGATCTTGACGCTAATTATTGCCATTTAGCCAACTTCAAACATAAAATTATTTTTGACTGCAAATGAACCGTACCATTGAAATTTCTTACCAGAACTTAAAACTACTCCTTAGATCTCATTCGGTAGGAATATCAATATTTATTACCAACCCTGTCAGATTGTCGATGCTCTGAATAATGAAAAATGTAGACCAATTCTAAACCACAGACCCACGACATAATCTCGTAAATCCCATGTCACCATTTGAAAACATTTTTCTTTAAATTTAACGAGCTGAACCTGACATACCCAGTCAGTGTAGACTAAAAACGGCACTACTTTACAAAACTTGATTCAAGTGCCAACTGTTCAAGTGAATGCAGGTAACCCATTCAATCTCAATTCACTTTCTGTAGAACAGAGAACAGTCTTTTATGCTTGGCTCGGAGGAATGTTGCTCTGCCGCAGCAGTCAAGCCCAGATCAACACACACTAGACCATTTCGTCCTTAATGTTTCATCCACAAAAAAAAACATCAGATAATACGGGTTTTCACCGCACGTGCTTAGAAACTTTGGCTTAAAATAAAAAACTGCGTGGGTTGAAAAATAGGGAACGGCTTACACAAAGTTGTTCTGGAAAAATAAAATAAACGCACCCCCGTAGTCTATAAAACTCAGCTTAAGGCAATTCCTAAGTCCACACATGAAAAACGCCCCTTTGCTCCAGGAATGTAAAATTCAAGTGATTTTTTTTCGAAATAAGTTCTACAGTTAGAACCATAAATAAGACTACCTCATACAACAGAAAATACGTTGGTCGCCTGGTCGCCTTGGACAGGTTAATGGACAGTGCAAATATCTTCTTGACACCTCCACAATTTTAGGAGAAAAAAAATTGCTGCTCGTAATATGCACGTGACCGCGGTAACACTTAAAATCTGGATTCAATTCTTCGACGCCGACTGTACCGAATTGCATTTGCATATCAGAGTCAATTAAGATCCCTAAGTATGTATCGGACTGCGGAAGCAAAACCATACTTCCACCTGTATGCAACAAATCACCTTCAGAAGACGACCATAACGGCCCATCAATTAATTTTGTCTCAAAGATTTAATCAGATTCTAATTTTAGAAACGAAACAGAAAGTTATCTCAATTTAATGTAAGTGAATTCCCGTCTGAATATTTGTGGGAGTGGTGGATAACTCAATATGAAAATTTAAGTAGATGTATAGCATGGCCACTCCACTTCTTGCCTTAATCTAGTATTTGTAAATAAACAAAAATTGTGTTTCTCATCTGCTCAATCTTTCTAGTAATAATATTTCAAGTGCTACTTTTGTACATACTTAACTTATTTCCTACATTACATTGTAGGTGTGTATTAGAGGTGTAAAAGGGCCGGTTTTTGCCGGCCCTGCTCGGCCCGGCCCTACAAGTATTCTCCCCCCAGCCCGGCCCGGCCCTACAAAATTACCTTCCTTCCAACATCTGGCCCGGCCCGGCCCTCATGTCCGACAAATTCGTCGGCCCGGCACGGCCCAGTCCTTGACAGTAACACCAGATTCTCGGCCCGGCCCGGCCCTTTTCTAGGGCCGGCCCGGCCCTTATACATCTAATACATCCCTTATGCCCCATAATAGTGCCTGTTAGTCTGTTTATTTCACCGTGAAAATATTTTAGGGCCGGCCCGACCCGATCCTGAATAGTATCATCACCGTCTTGGCCCGTCCCGGCCCTAGTAACCGGAAATCTCGTCGGCCCGGCCCGGCCCGGCCCGGCCCGGCCCTTGACAGTTAAGCCTGGTATCCGGCCCGGCCCGGCCCGGCCCTTTTACACCTCTAGTGTGTATCACTCTTCAATCCTCCCTCAACACATTCTTCCCTTGTTGGTTGTCCAAATAAGTATTCATGAAATGTAATTCCTTTGGTTTACTCATCAGTCAGCCTTCACAAGAAAAGAAAACACAATGCTCAATCTCACTAAGAATTGTGTAATCAAGGAATTTCGTTTCATAAGAGGAATTCTTCCCTTTCTTCCTGGTCTCTTAAAATCCAATCTGTGACTCAACAATACAAATGCACGGACTGCAGATTGCACTCACAAGGGTAACTATCCCACGGGTTATCTCTGTCACAACATTACTGATGTTAATTTCAGGATAATTTCTTTGGTGTCATTTCCGGCCTTAATCTCTCCGAAAGCAAATACTTACATTCAGAAATTCTTTCTTCGAACTCTGAATAAATCCCCATCTGTGGTGTAATACGTATTAGTCACACAAGGAGCTTAGTCCATTCTCAAATTCGTAGCACATTGAATGGTTACGTTGTGAATTATTTTTCCCAAACTCCCCACCCCAGTTTGCCATTCCGTTCATATCTGTTTCATGAATTAACTTTTGAGAAGACAAAATACGATATGATACGAGTACTCAAGGCGGGACTCTCAGACCCTGTCATATATTTTTTGTCTCTCTCGCTTTTTATTCCTCAACTTCTTTCTTTTCCAAATAGTGAGTGCATAGCATGAGTATGACTATACTTACATCAAGACGCATTTTCTTCACACACTACTCCTGGTCTGAGTATGATTTCAAGATATCATCCAATCCTGGCTGTCTCTTTCTCATTGCCATTGCCAGTGGTACAACATTTCTTCATCATTTTAGGAACACATGAGCAAAACAACGGGCTGCTTTCTCCGTCTGTATCCACGATATGAACAGAACACTCGCGAAAAAATATCCATAACACTCCACTATTCCTTCATTCTTATGAAAATGAAAGCTCTTAACATTTTAGTATCATTTTGCATAACAGCAAAGACTGTGAAACATTTTCACTCGCTTAAGCTTCCAATTAGTCGACTCACCTTGTACGGACGAGCGGACAAGTTTCAAATGAGCTAATTTAACACAGACTTTCCGTCTAGAGAAATTAAAAAGGGTAGACTAGAAGACGTAACATGAATGACTCACTGAGACCCCGGCTGGTTTGTAACTGACTAAAGGGGAAAAAAGCGAAACCAGTTCTGTTGAACTACACAACACTACACAGTATTGAATCGCTGCAAGTGCAAGCGCTGAAAGTAACCCTGGGCAGTGCAACTATAAGAGGAGATACACTTTAAAAAATTTAGGACACAAAAGGTGTCTTGGATAGGGTTGTAAAAAGCCCGCGTATTTACTTTTGCACCCAAAGCACCCGGGGAATATACCCGGGTGCTTTTGGTACTTTGGGTGCCGTGTCTGAGGATCAATTAAGCTGTGAGGTTTATAAATTTAGGTTTGAAACTGCATTTTAATCAGCTCACATTGCATAAAATTGAATAAAAAGTATTAGAAGAAAGTTTCTAAGCAAGAACTAATATTTGCTACATTATTAATATATAAAGACTGCAGAGAACCCAGCCAATCAGTCAATTTAATGTCGTCGCCTTCATTGTAATCGCAGTCACTCTGGTCACTATCCGAATTCTCAGAACGTCGGTCAGAAACTATACTTTCAGGAAAGTCTCTGAGATCATAATTATAAGTCCTCTTAGTGGTTGAGGGTGACGGAGACTTAGCCACTTAGCTATTGGTGAGAGGATGTCATGATAACATTCAACGAGTACCCAGAATGAATTCACATTAGTACAATTGGACTCATCAAAGATTTTTCAGCAGACGTCATCAATGGCGAGTCTCTTCAGACTTTAATTGCTTATAGCCAAAATGCTTTTTAACGACGCCAGGAAAGAGCTCCACCGTGTACTGATAGGAAGGATCACGGACTTTACTGGTTTATTTGGGTTATCCTCTTGTTGAATCTTGTGGAATTGAGCCTTAAGTAGTGTTGATTTCTTAAAGATCTTAAGCCGTTGAAGCCATGGACGTTTCTTAGTGTAGATTAATTTTGCACGGATAACATAGCTCGGTTTGATGTCGAAATTTTTTTTATTTGATTATCAAGCTTTCGGAGACTTAATCGGTCTCCATCATCAGGACTATAATGCCGTTCCCAGCTCCAAAATATCCTCCACTGATAGACAGAACTGCGTTCATCCCTGGGAGATTGAGAATGAGTTGGTTTGGTATTCTTAGAATCTGTAATTTTACAAGATGATTGTAATTCTGCCTTCAATTGTGGTGGAATTGTCTTGCAGATCTGGAGCAAGTGATTAGTCATTTTGGTAATATTTTGTACGTATGTCATGTCGCAGATTTTGCACGTTTGTGTTTTCTTGCCATCCTTATTCAATCCTTCACGAAAATGTGCGTAGATATATGCCGATTTGGGTCGAACCATTTCAATATTGCTTCAGGTAGCGGTGACCTGTCGTTGACCTGACTTGGTAGGTTCTGGAGAGTTAATGATGTTAGCACGCCACAATATTGACAAATTTTTTATTTTAAACACAAATCGAGTAGTGGGTCTCATTAATATCAAATGTATTTATGTAATTTCTTTCACTTTGTGATGCACTCCACTGACTCCACAGCGTAGTTTCTTCGAATCGTTGTGATTCCTCTCCTACACTTATTTGCCGAATGTCTGCCGAACGTTTTTGTTGATTGAAATTTTTTTCATTCCCGCCCGGACACAAATGAAAGCATCCCGGGTATTTACCCGGGTAGATTCCCGGGTACTTTGGGCATTTACAACCCTAGTCTTGGAACTTGAAAAAATGCTTTGCAATGTAAATATACATTCACTGGCATGTGAACGTGTAAAGTGTATTGTGCGGCCATCCGAGACATAATGCATGATGATTATGGTTTTTTTTACAGACGAAAGAACAAAAAGTCTAAGAATACAAATATGAGAATGTAGCTAAAAGGTTATAAAGAAATGTCAAAGGGGTGAAGAATGGGGCTTGTGGTGCAAGGAGTGTGACGGCGGTCGCGGTGACCGGGGGTTCAAGGTAGCCAAGGACTTTTAGTGCTTAAGAACCAGAAAAATATTAAAATCCTGGCCGAATGCAAAGAAATATTAACTTTTAATTTATGGTAAAATTCCTTTCAATTAGTTCAGCCTTCACACTTACCTGTTTTCTATTTTGAAATATATGTTTTCACTATACAGGGTGTTTATTATCTAACAGACAACTTTTGAACTTCGCGCAGTAGAAAGTAACAAATTGTATGTTGAAGTCAATGTAAATAAAAATGAACTTTTACTTTTTAAGAGAATAGTCATACAGGGCGTTCCCGAAGAAGGGAGGGATTGTTTCATTCTTTCTTGGCGTAGTATCAAGAATTTATGTTCAGTCAGGTTAGGATTTCAAATTATTGCGTAAAAATAATTTAAAGAGTAAACCGACCTTTATTTTTAACAACGTAAATCGTTCACTAAAACTTCAATAAAAGAAATGTTCGACTTAAGTGGCTAAATTAAAGTTCGATCGACGTTTCTGAAATATGTATACGTAGTAATTAGAAATCCTAACCCGGCTGTAACATATTCTTGTTGCTACACCAAAAAAGAATCAAACAGTCCGTCTCTGTTTTTGGAACACCCTGTATTTTATTGAGTGTGACTTAAGGGTTACACAAGCACAATGAATATCGAAAGTAGAATATTATCGAGTTTGACTTGAAGGTTAAAGAAACTCGACAACTAAAATGATCAGTAGTAAGATTTTATGACTTGAGCTCCCCAAAGATTAATAGGGTGATTGATGGTTTTGAGAGAGACCAGTTTTGCGTGTGCTTTCCTTGGCTGTAGCAGTTTGACGCGAAAATTTTGAAAGTAGCCAATTTGTCAACAACAAATTTTCAAATCGTCGAGTGATTTTGTTTTTATAATTTTCCCTCTAAATGGTGGGTAAAATTGACCCTGAAGTTGAAGGTCGAGTTTTAGCTCTTTCCGGTGCAAGAACACCCCAGCCTGACACGTTAGTCAGTTAAAAAGTAAAATTTTTAGAATTTCCAAATAAGCAGTGCGCAAATTAGTCAACAAAATTGGAAAACCATGTCTGGCAAAATCTGACGGCCTCCCAAACCCAAACCAAATTCACACCCCAAAAGTGTTCACGACGGTCATGCGCAGAAGGAGTGACCTCTTGACCTCCAGACAAAATCCGCGAACCCAAAGGGAGATAGTAAAAGTTCACAAAAGTCTCCCCGGCCACGGTAAGTCAGACAAATTTGAACAAGAAGATGCGATAAAAATTACGAGTCCTCAAGCTCCTCCCTTCCCTCATGACGTTCAAAAGGACACTCTTTCAAACAAAAACAAACACATGTTTTACGTTAACGGATTTTGGTGAGGTCAAAGTGACCTCCCGTGACCATTGGTCAATTCGGAGGAAGTCATCCCATAAAAATGTACTTATTTACAGTTTTATACTTTCTGATTTCGCGGTTAAACTTCAGAATTTTCCTTTCCCAACCTTAACGTATGCGACTTTCTACTGCGCGAAGTTCAAAAGTAGTCTGTTAGATAATAAATACCCTGTGCCCTGTATATCTCCTTAAGGTTTCTCTGTTAGTTAAATATAAATGCACGCTGACAAGGACTTTACTCCTAATTTCATCCAGGGTACTGTTATTTACCCTTAAGGAAGAAAACTTAAAGTGACATGAAGACAAATAGTTGGAGGGTTTGAACACAAGTCCAAAGGTAGGACTAACACACAGAGCACGTATGTGCACTCAAACCATCCTCCTCTTCACCCAAATAAGTTTAGAATCGCTTAAGGGAATTAACTCAAACCCTTCTATATTTCTTTCCTGCCAACATTTTATCTTCCCATAGGTCCCCAGGAGTAAAATGCTGGATGAAAAACACGGACGCACCTTCGACTCAAATCTTCCGGTAAAAATGATTCGCATGTCTACCGAATTCAATAAAAAACGAGCCTACCTTC
>JAQFYE010006729.1:0-10493 GCA_034694305.1 Protaphorura glebata
CCCGATTTTGACGGTTTAGCGCTTAACCAGAGTTTTGCTTAAACCGAGTTTAGCTTAACTCGAGCTGGTGCAACCGGCTCTAAGTGTTTGTGTATGGCTTATACCAAACACTAATTCAGTGATCTAAATTACAGGCGACCTTCCAGGCGGACCAGGATTTAAAATAAAAATATTCTCCTGAATGTGTACACGTCCATAGCTAAAATCATAAATAATGAATGTCGGGAGAGTGTCTTATTCTCCTCCAGGAGGTTTGAAAGTAATATGAGGGTTCACTTTCTGTTTCAAGTCAGACAGGATTCAAAGGTTTTACATTTCTAATAGAACCCATTTTTACCCTAATCTTTCATGGAAACGTGGAAGTATTTGCTCCAAAGCATAAGCATAATACTTACGCTCATGAGCTTCTGGTTCGTCAAGCAAGGATTATCTATGTACATAAATATACATTTCGCCGTCTGCCCACATTTGTACCAAACCACTTTTCCTTATGGAGAAAGTCTACTGTACAAATAAAGTGAAAGTAATCCGAATCTGTCCAATGGTTAAAGCTTGGCTAACAGAAGACCAGACCTGAGAGTAGATTAGTGAATACACAATAGAGAATTCTACGTAACATTTGTGGGGAGGTAAAAGGTGAGTTGCGGAAAATCTCCGACTGCCTCCTGTAGTAATGCGCTAATTCTTGTTTATAGCTGCTAGGGGTATATTTAAATACAGACAGGGTTTGGTGGGTATTTTGTAGTAGTGAAACTGTGCATTTCAAATGTGAATTGCTCTGAGGGTAGGAAGGTGCACAGTGCTTGCAATACTGGTAAAATTCATGGGAGTTCGATTTCTCCACACTAGACTTCGAGAGAATGTCTACATTTAGCACACATAATAATGCGAAAGAAAGTTGCATGTCAATATCGCGTGAATAAATGCTCCGCGTCTGTTTTTACCGTCTGCAGTGTATTATTATTTGTGGAGAGAATAATACTCGTGGGTATTACGGGTGGGTAACTTTTCTTTAAACTTGGGCTTGACTTGGTAAGGTCTTACAAGAAGAATTCTCATTTGAGTGGAATCTCTCAATTTCTCTCTCTCCACATTCTGGGTGTTTCAATTTCTACGTAACGATATCTGGATGAAGCTAACTAGCCCTCTAACTCCTAACTAGGTGGACAATTGTCCCTCACCATTTTCGTTTGATAAGTTTGTAAAAAGAAATGACTTTTTGAACGAAAAACCTCAATTTTTTGGAGAGTTGATGGACAACTGTTCCCAGCGCTTCAATAGGCAGGAAGGGAATAAGGAGGAGGAAATGGAGGAATGAGAACAACTGTCCGTGCAGATTTGGTCAGGGGTACAGTCGTCCATCAGCGCGGTTTTGGTGGTACAATTGTCCGGCGGGTAAATGCAATGCTGGGACAATCGTCCATCCTCAGCTTTCCCACTGAAGAATATTGCCCGTCAGCGTTTCAAATTTTTGGTATTTTTACGCCCGCATCTGGAGGGCTAGCAGACGTTGACGTTATTCTAACCGAGAAATGGGAATGGAGGTGAATATGATATATGATTCTTCTTGGGGCTATGAATATAGCGAACCCCGTTTTCAAAATTTCAAACGTTGCTCTAATGGGTAGACATATTTGCTGAAGGAGAGCTTATTAAGTTAAAACGGAAATTAGTTTATTATCCAGATTGAATAATTCATCAATATCTTATCTTGAGACAAAATTTTGACCAGACTGGACTATGAACCCCCCTTTCTCTTTCGATATGGTTCTGTGGAGTCGAGAGTGGTGGTTAGCTATTATTATGATTTATCAGATTGGCACACTAGCCCTTCATTTTCCTTTATTTTGACTGCGTGCTTGACTATAGTTAATAACTACGAACAAAACGACAACTATTATTTTCATGGGTTGAAGGGTGAATAGATTTCATTAGAGTTCGTTAGATAGAGATAAGAATTATTTCCGTTCGTCCTCCTCCTCGAACTCATATTCGTTCGTATTCATACTATACTTATGTGGAATGGGCTGGAACAAACAGACAAACATACGTAATAATGTTGACGTACGTACACACACAATCAGGATATGGGAAAATAAAGTAAGTTCAGTTTGATTATCCGGGCTTTCCTGGATAAGTAGAGTTAGTCATTCATGTAAAGCTTAAGTTGAGATCTGGCTCTAGTCATGGAAGTGCGTTAAGGAATCAGAATAAATGGTAAATTTAGAAAGAAAGTGAAACCATAGTAGCATGATCTTATATAAGATGAGTGTGCGAGTGAAAAGGAAGTAAATTGAATTTACGAAATATAATTTACCTTTGGGAGTCACGCTGAAAGAGCGGAGTCTGTATTCTTCATCATCATCGTCCGGCGAAGGGTTTGAGTCGGGGACATCCAGGAAACCTGTATTTCTCCTGGGACTTTTGACAGAGTTACTTCTTCTAGCTGAGCTAGACCGTGAGACTTGTGGAGACTTTGGGAGCCCTGTGGGTTTATTATTCCCAACTCCTCGCCGCACTGACACTGGCGAATTATCTGGCGTGGCCATGATGGGAACTCCTCCAGTACATTTCTTTTCTTTCTCAGGTGTAGATTTGTCTGACCCACGACGATCACTCCTAGAAACTTTTGGTGAATCTCTTGGTGTATTTGACATTGGTGGGGTAGGTTGGGATTGTTGCGTAGGAGGTGGAGTCCCAAATAGAGAATGATTACTCATTTCGAGTGAATTACTTGTAATGAGTCTTCCAGAACTTGGAACTTTTCTTAGGAAAGGGTTATACGATTCTTGACAGTCACGAAGGGCCCCTTCACTTGAAGCTAGGTCAAGATGATGTTGTTGAGTAGCTCGTAGTGGGTCAACTTCTCTTTCGCGTCTTTTAACTCTAGGCCTGGACCCAATCACTCGTGCACTTTGAGAACGATGAGCTCCACTTTTTCTTGGTGATGCTTTTGTAACTGCAGATGTCCCAGAACTACTAACGCCTAATGGAACTGGGTGCATATTGACCGTAGTCGTCGTCGTTGCAGCCCCACTACCACTTGATAAAACATAGTCCGCCGACTCTCGATATCGGGCTGATTGCCCATTTTCTCGAGGCGTAGAATAAGGAGGAGTTGCACGCCTTGTGTTGTTGAGGACACTGTCTGAAGGAAATGTCCCAGGAGCACATATGGAATTGGATCTTCCCTTTTGAGACATGATTATTTTGTGGTGGCAATAAACCCCTTGCTCTAAAGTCATTCGAAGGCACCCGACATGAAAGTTTGACACACTTGACTCACCTTGCCCGACTTTTCCTCCCTCCGACTCAGATAAAAATGTTTAAAAAATGCAGTCATTCAGTAGTGCGGTAGAGCAGTGACACACAATTTAAGAGAGACAGTCAGACTTGTATTGGAGGAGACAAGAAAACCTTTTCATTTCATCAGCCTCAAGTTATTTTTTTCGCAAACTCGTTAACACTGGCACTCGATACAATCGGGTCAATTTCAAAGGACGACGTAGTTTGAAAACTGAACTGAACCTTGAGAGACGATGAGATACAGAAAAGTTTCTCTCACTTTGAAAATAAACTTGAAGGTGAAGTTGCGTGGTGGTATAGCAGTCGTAAGTCTTTTTTTTTTAAAAAAAAATGCTGTGGTAGATCTTAGTCGTGAGAATTTGAGTTAGGGAAAGAAAGGCCGGGGCCAAACTATTTTGTGTACCTGATCTATTAGGAGTTTGAGTTTAACAGAACTGAAGATTTGTGCAGGTTTTTTGGTTGAGTCTTGTCTTGGAGTTTTCCTTTTACCTCCTAGTTTTACTTGATGTAATCCAGGGAGAGTTGATTGTTTATATGTTTACTCTGGAGTATCATAAAGTGATGAGACTGTTCACTGTTCTTGTTCCAAATGAATCATCATCAAAGAGTAAAGAGTATGGTGCGGGAGCTGAAGGTGGAAACTGTGCTGATTCAGTCTTTTCCTGACGATTCTCTCGAGTTCTGGAAGCAAACATAAATCAAGTGGGGAAATGTGGTTTAACGTGTGCAAATATGTACCTTACGTCAACTCATCCGACGAAACACTTTATTTTCCTGTCAACGATAATTGCTGTCTCTTCGTATTATGTATGATCCACGGCAGTAAAATACGAAGTCTCTCGCTGTTTAATCTTTGATACAATGTCCTAAGTATGGCAGGTTTACTTTAATACAACGAATGACAAGGATAACTTCGACGAACTAATAACGCTTACGGACATATATTATGTTTACATTTTTTGTTACATGGTATTTTCTAATCAGGTTTACCTTTGACTTTTATGCATATAAACGGTTTTGTGAGATACGCGACGACGTAGAAATTAAATTAATAACTTGGACGGAAATATGGAAGGTCGACAAATCGTAATTGTACGGTTTTTTATTTAACCTTTTTCAACATATTTTGTGATTTAATAGAAACTGCTGGAAGGAACTGCATTAGATGTATGACGATAATGTTACGTGCCTGGTAAAATTTTCGATTAACGTAAAGTTTTCAAACAGCATATTCCGATGATTGAATTTGGTTCACAGTCAGTTTATACGGTATCCTAGTCATAAAGATTTCGCCGGCATATAAATCTCGATCCACCTCCCAACTTTTTTAACTTTCTTACAAAGTACAAAGCGCTTCCACGCTTCCCGGAAACGCGCGCCAATTTGGCAATGCACGGCTTGAAAATGAGAATCGTCGAAAGAATTTTATTCGGCGACGCGAACACGAACACGACTTTCATTACGTTAACTACCAAACTGCAAATGACTAATTCAGTTTAAAATGTTACACAATTTAAGGTTTGCATACGGCTATGTTTCTTATAAGTTGTTTCGTATCCTCTTTGTACAAAATAGTGATCAACCATGGCGTGTCTCAAGAATATAAGAATTTTTACATACCTTAACTTTCTCCACGACTTTCTATAGATTTTTTTTTACTTTGTGACAGTAAACTTTTTGTTTGGGTTTCACAGTTTTTAAATTTCACTTAACTACACTTGACTTGACTGACTTCCTGAATTGAAGTGAGTTGTATGAATGGTATTGTCGTTCTCATATATTGGATTAGTCAGTGAAGGTAGAGGTGTGCAGATGACTGAGAAACTAAATGTTGGAGTTGTTCCTTATAAATACTCCGTGGGCTGACAAAAGGAAGGTTCAGCGTTCGTTCGGTTCTTCGGACATGAATACAGGCGGGTATCGTATTGTATGTAAGATTTGTAAGCAGGCGTGGAGTTTGGAACGTCAGAACGTACGCTCGAACCGAACTGAGTTTCTGGAGTGCTGTAGAATAGAAACGGGAAGTTGGTTCGGTTAGAAGTTTTTAGAAATATAACGAATGACTTGCTTGATCGGTACTAGTTGCACTAGTACTGCACTATTTTCTCCATACAGTAATACATCACATCTTGCCTTGGCTATTGGCTTGCTTGCTTTACCTGAACTAACTAGTTTGCAATTCCTATAGAGTGAAAGAAATGAAGAATAGAATGGAGCAAGTAAGTTTAGGTGGCAGAGAAAGGTAAAATGTGATAGTGACAGTGGGAAGTTACCTTTTGTTTTACCTGCGCACCTTTAGACAGGTAGGTCGACCCCGTAGACTTAACTAAACTGTATTATTATATTGTCTCATGAGTGAGAATAGACATGCCGGGCTATGGACTATTGTTTTGTGGCCCAGCATAACTGAAATTCTCATGCACTTTCTTTCTCTGAAGCTTACTCCATACTGGAGTCCAGCGCCGATGTCCATGTTGGTTGAGGTACAATTTGTACTTTATCTCTCCCTTCCCACAATCCTTTCCTCTTCCGCGTGGAGTTTTAATGTCAGGTCTGACAGGCCTGTCGTCGAATCTATCTGATCTGAACTTTGAGCTACGTTGTATTCAACTATACGGAACCGGGACAAGTGTTTCTCGCTCACTTCAGTGCTGGATTGTTTTTTAGTAATGGATCCAATAATTATTATTAGCCTGCGCGGCATGGCAGTTTTCAGGCAAAATTGGTAAACTTTTCATTTGACCGACGGAAGGAATCGAAAATAAAAAATAATCGAATTGATCTTCATCATGTCTGCCCGAGGGTCAAAATCGAAGTGAGAAGGGTTGCCTTTATTACTGATCTTATCACTGTCACCGACTAGACTGGCAGTTGTATTTTCAGTAATTGCAATATAGTCGGATTTATCTAGTTCTTATATCAAGATTGAAATGGATGATTGAATAGGAATGTTTGTTCAGTGTCGAAGGGGGCGGGGCTGAATGGAGACTAGTATTTGCTCAAATAGACGACTTACTTTTACTTTCTTTTTGAATATCTTTTGATCCTCCTTCTGAGTTGAGTTTGTCTTGCTTGCTTGCTTGTTGAGTATAAGTGCAAGTACAATTTCTTTCTTACAAACGACTAGGAGGATTCCATTGCTAATAGTTAATGGAATTTTTCATTCTGTCATGTTTAGTCAGCTGCATTGCGTAGGCACTTCTTTGGAAAATTGATTTCATTTCTTGCAAAGTAAACGAAATTCTTAAGAATCTTGAAGCAAAGGAAGGGAAGGAAAAGAATCAGAATTATAATGAAAAAAATAGATACACTAGGAGGAGAAATCGGGATCTTGAGTAATTGGTGATGCCGAGAAATATAGTCGATTTTGTAATCTGTCTACTTTTCTACTATGAAAGACGGGATTGAGATCGGTTTTGAGAAAACCTAGTAGGTGTAAAAACAAGGCTAATGTGGTAGTAAATGATGGTCAGTTGAGAGTGAAAGCACGGTAAAAGTCGAGCCTGGAGATCAGACTTTCTTGAAGGAGAAAATAGGACTTCGTGATATGACAAGAGGAAAGATAAGGGACACAGAATAGAAATAGAGGAAGAAATTTTCTCAAATAGATTGAATGTGAGGATTGTAATGTCTGTCCATGTGCGTGTGTAGGTCTATTGGCCGGAGGCAATCGTTTCATGACTCGAGGTAATTTCCGGAAAGTCATAGTCATAATCAGGAAGAGAAGACGAAAGGAGACAGGCGACAGTCGAGACGTCGAGAGTGAGTATATGTGGAATCCATTCTGGAAAAGAAAAATTGGCACGTCGTACAACTACTACCAGTGATTTTTACACTGTTCCATGAAAAAAGCGTCATTATCCCTTCAGTCTGTGGACTGTCGGACTTTTTTTGGCACAGAGACCAAGTTTTCATCTTCATGTGGATCTTATCTTTGTGTGTTCGACTTTCTTGAAGAAATTCGTCACTGACTTGGAAATATTCGAACTCTTCGTACCTGCCTACGTCTTTGTATACGTCATTTACACTTACTATGTCATGCCATTCTGTGTTTCCTTCCGAGCCAACACCAGGCCCAATTTTCTTTAGAGTCTTCAACTTAGACCTAATTTCATCATTCACTGCACTTTCCCCTGCGTGTGTCGTCGTCTCTGCCATGTTGTTTCTCAAGTCTATTTTAAATGGGAACTGACTCATGTCATTTTATTTGGCTGCGAGTCACAATTTGTTTCTGTAGTAGAGTATGACTTGACTTGACGAGAATATATTACGCATGTAAATTTAATTATCCCAAGGATGCAGGTTTCATTCTCACTTTGAAATAGTTGCTTCATTCAATTAAACATGTTGTTAATTTTGTTAGAACTTTGTGAAAAGTTGTGTCTTTTTTCTAAGATTTTTTTTGCTTCCCTACACCTACCTAAGCATAATGTGGTAAAGTAAACTAAACGTAATTGGCATTCGCCGGAAAGGCATAGTGAAACTTCAAACACTAGACTACCTTTTCATGTACTTGTAGAGAATTGGTCTGCTTTGTGTTGGGCCTGGAGAAGGTATTTAAAGTAATAAAAATCATTGGTGCCGATGTAGATGAAACCTCTTTAAAATAACCATAACCACAACACCATGCATACCAGTAGGCTCCAAATCTCCTCACATCGAAGAGGAAAAGCCTACCCTTTACGAAAATGGTCTGGCATAATTGATTGATACACGCATTCAAGAGTACATGTGTACATATACATGTACTCTTTTTGTCTTTTTCAGACATTTCTGTACGCGAAGTGAGGATAGATTGTTGGGTTTCCAGAGTTTTAATTAAACGTTGAATTTACTACAAATTGAATTGAATCATTCTACTACTTTGTAATAAATGACTTTTTCCAGGATTAACAGAATTCGTTCAACTCAAACTTGAGTACCTCCTTACTTCCATTTTGGCTTTGAGCCGCAAGTTCTTAGTAATTCTCAAGTTGTGTTTGTATTTGACCGCGGAGTGGAACGAATGAAGTCATCCATTTATTCTGTTTAACTCGTAAAGTTTTGGCAGATTTTAGTTTTGGTTTAGCCAATATATCCTGACGTGTTTCAAAACCCCAGGAGTTTGGTAGTTGAGGTTTTGTGATGCACCAGAAGGACAAGATCATGGCATTGTTTCTTCTTCGAACTTTATTACTTTTGAATCTATAACGAAGGATTTCCTAGAAATTGGAAGTTGACAAGTTGGTTGTCAAACTTGTCCAGGTTGTGAAAACGTGTTGTGTTAGCTAGTGGTCTGGTCTCTGGTGACATTGTAATATTTCATGGGTGTAATTAACTAGCTTAAGCTACACTAGACATAATATCTTATAACCGACAGATCAAGGCTTCATTATGCTCCGCCACTTGAAAGCCGCATGTTTTGCTTGCACAACCTAGGTTTTCCAGTTCGAGTGTGGACCAGCACGTTACTTGGTTTTATAGTTTTGGCATTCAATATTAATCAATATGAGTAATAGTTCTTATCTTACCTCCTGCCTCCTGGTAGAGAGACTTTGAGGCTTGCCAAGAAGTTCTTCTCTTCATCATGATTATGATTAGTGTGTATTCTCTTGAGAGAAGTTTATATCCTAACGTAGAGTTTTAAGCACGGATTTTATGTACTCCTCGTAAAATGTATTTCTGAACGCGGTGGCAGATTAAAAGTTGTAATTTCCAAGCCGGCGCGACGAGGGCTTTACAAATGTATAAGTAAATTTGCGAGTGAAACTCGGGATTCAGTCAATTCTGTCAAAGAGATTTGATAGTGACAATTTTGGCCATGATGATTTAAAAAGACAAGCATATGTCTGACTTGAGTACCATAAAAAGTATTCCGCTGAGGACAAAGCAAATGCTGAGCCAAATGTGTAAATATTTTAGATACTTGAAGTCTCCTGTTTTGTGTCCACCTCAGGTCACAACAGGAGGAGTCTTAAGTATTGATTTTCATTCTAAATGCAGCCTTCCTTTGTTGGAGAAACGATTTTTAGAATGCAGAGATATTCTATGGATAATTTAAATTTTTAGTTCTTCGCAACACTAACTTCGCGTTTTTTTTACTTGACTTGTTTCAGACTGAAAATTTCCATCGTCAGCAGTATCTGCAGTAGTGAATAGTAGAAGAAAAGAGAATCGTCCGTCCGTCCGTCATTACTATTTATCATATTGTTAAGAAAATTGCTTTCTATTCTGCCCAGCCATTTGCTCTACTTTCACTTGGAAGAATTTGGGATTGAGGGCTTTGAGGGTCCAGTTCGGTTGAATTGCATTGATGGAAAATCGTAGCTGTCTTTCTAAAGCGCACCCGCTGAGAGAACAAAGAAAAAACCCGGGTAAGTAAAGTAAAGTAAAACCTATCTATTTTGTAATTCTGAAGGAAATCGTGAAGAGAGAATAAAAAGAGATGAGTCGTTACTACAAGAGAAATAAAAGAATCATAGAACATGGAAACCTGTTGTAATATGACACTGATAGGTTCTATGATTCTTTATTTTTCCTTCTTTTTCTTCTCTTTATGCGTGAACGGTTGGTTGGCTGGTATGCATTCTGACTCTCAATGATGAACTAAGTTATCCCTGTCTGAGAAAATAATAGTGCTGCGAAACTTTCTCTGAAGAGAGTCGAATGTATTACATTACTGCCGAATTATTGCATTCTTACTTCTAGATCAATTTACCTTTACCCAAGGATTTTTTTCTTCATAACTCAACTGAAACATAATTAACAGAAACTTCAATTTTCCATGGTGTAAAATTGAATTACTCGCCCATTTTTATTAGATTTTTTATTTGCTTCTTCATGTCGTACTCCCTCGCTAGGGTTCATTACTCCCCTCCCTCAACCTTCGACTTGACTGATAATTAAATCAGGAACTACGACTAACTTTTTTGCCTTCAGCAGAAGAGCCAGTCAAATTAAGATATTTTTTTCATTTTCTTTCAGCAAAAGTTTGAGCACTTGTTGGATCTCCAGATCGGACTCGGTATAACCCGGGACGTAGAATTTTTGTTAGACAAGACTGGAACTGTCATCTCGAAGTGTTCAACATTATGGTTTCTGTCCTATCAACCAAGGTTTGTGAACCTAACCATTATAACAATAATACTGTAAGGACAATCTGAGTGAGGTTGTCGGTTTGTCATAACCCATAAGGCATGGAAAATCTG
>JAQFYE010006730.1:0-10492 GCA_034694305.1 Protaphorura glebata
GCCTGTAAATAGCAGAATACACGTGTAATGTAACACAAACTACGACTGGAGAACATTTCTCCAGTCCTAGATATGAAATATTGGGCTAAACTATAAACTAAACCAAATATTATGGTACGGTAGAAAAGTAGATCATACGTGACTGACTACATAGTGAATTGAATGGGTTCGTGTTCGAGTTTGTGAGTACGAGATCAATTCCACAATATTTCTCCTTATCGCATGTCACCGTCACCGCCCGCCCGCGTCCTGTCTTGTCCTCTTCATCACCCCCCACATGCATTTTTATCACTTCCTTCACTTCATACATTCCATTTCATATACATATTCTTTAGGGTGGACCATAAAAATCTGAAATACTTTGTTAAAAGTTAATTTGACCTCTTCAGTTGGCTCGTAGACCTGAATAGGTACCATTGAGGCGACTCTTCTCTCAAGAAGTTACTCTAGAGGCCCCATCGGCCCAGATAATTAAACCAAGGTATCCGAGGCCCAAGCACACTGCGAACACCCAGTACTAGTATTACAAGACATTTGGAATTTTTCCGACTAGGAATTGAACCCAGAACCTGATGGTATTTAGTCCCAGACAGTCGCAATTACACTGAGCCGGTACATTGTAACAAGCTAATTTAGTAATAAATGGCCAATAACCAAACCGCGCATAAAAACCGATATTAGCGCATTATTTATCGAGTTGTGACCAAATTCTGGTAATACCGTTTGAAAAGTGCGAAGAATTATTTTGGCTCACCCTGTATCTCATTTGAGTATTACAATACGAGTCAATTTTTAGCAACCAGTCGCAGTCCAGTAAGTCAAACCGGGTTAAGCTTATCCTTAGTTCTCTCGTGGCGTTTGACTTGTCTGGACTTGAATGCAAACCGGGAATCCGTCCGTGTTCATTCAATCACGTGACTCACACCATAAATCTTGAGACTGTAATTAACAACACTAATTAAGTGAGTTTCTTCATTTTTTTGATCAATAATGTCACTTTTACTAATTTTTCTCTGTGTATAAAAGAATTTATAATTAAAAAAGAGTCGATAGTATTATGAGGAATTGTTTACAGATTTTGTGTTATTTTTCAAATTGAGGTTCCTGTTCGGTTCCTTCCTGCTGATCTGACACAAAATGGGCTTTAGTTATTACATTGAGATCACTGTTCTGGACAAAGATGATAATGTGGTTGAAGTTCATAAACTGGAGTCCTACAAACTTAAAGAAGTCGAAGGTACCTTTGACGTTCCTGAAGGTGGCTACGTAAAAGTACGGGGTTATTCCGATGCCGATTAAGGAGAATGCAAAAAAATGTAAGTTTGTAGCCAAAATAACATGACAACTCATTCCTATTAGGTAAGCTCATATGGTGTAAACAAACAAAATATGGTTGGTTGTAGAACTGGTGACACTACGGTTATGGATGTCTTACTTTACCTTCGTCACTAGGAATAACGTCAACAATGACGTCATAATTAAGCATTATACTAGTGTCAGCAAGACTTTCAGGTAGTTACTGGAATCGAACCCCTTTCTGCGATACTCAAATTGTGCAAAATCAATTACCGTTTTGTTTGAACAGTATGAGCTCACCTATTAGGGTTCATTAGTTGTCACTATGTCCTTAATTTTCTCCACTGCGAGTTTCCTACTACTAGGGTATCTTCTATACCCCGAATGGAAAGCAAACTAATCTCTACAGCGTGGATTTTTTGAGCTTACCTGACCGACAATATGTCAATTATTGTGTAAAATAATGTTTCATATTCCTGTACTATATGTAATAGTTTATTTTATTTTTTCAAACTTTTCAGTGTTAATTGTTGTAAGCAAGCAGACCATTGTATGTGCAGGAAATGTCAATTTGAGTGAGAGGAGCTTTCCGTGTGTTCTTTTGTTAATCGTCTTGTCTTTATAATTTGCCTCAATATGATATTTGTTTACTAGGAATAAACCAAAATTATGCTTGTGTTGCCTGTCTGCTAATTTTTTGTGTTTACCTGTATGCATTTATTTGTTTGAACACTCACTCAGACTTGCACGGACATGTGACCTTTGACATTGTATCGTTTATATAACTACACATAAATGGTATTATTTTGCAACAAGCACCCAAATTATACGAAGTACTTATCAAATTTCGGTCATTTACGTTATTTAGGGTGTTGATTGGCCCAAATCATTCAATATGAGAAAAAAGCGCCTTCAAAAAATATTACCATGCATGGCGATAAGTGACACGGGGAATTCGGAACTCTCGAGAACTCATCGTGATCGCATTGCCATAGAAATATAAATAAAAATCGTCCATTGAATTTTGTGGCCATCCGTCGTAGCATCGGTAAACGAATTAAGAGAAAACGTGCCGGCAACTCTGTTAGAGTCCAAAACCCGAGAAGAGAACTATAAATATTTCATCAAGTTTTCAACGGCATGGCATGCATGGGTTGAGTAATGACAGAATGACACTGACATTCTGACAGACATGACGAGACAGGATGGACGACTCAAGTTTCGCTATTTCGACTTTTTTTTAATGAGGGAAATTCCAGTTCGGTTCGGACTCCAAGCTCTACAAATGCGGCAGGCGACTATTAATTTAATCCAAGGTTTTCACCTGGACGCGAACGGTGGACGTGCCATAAAAATGTTACTAGTGATTAAACGACAGCATATCGTAAATGTAGAATATTTCGTTTCTCACAAGGAATCAATTTCACGTGTAGAACCTAAAATTTCACGTTTCACGAAGGCAGTAAGTCTCAGCGAAGTGGGTGCTGGACATCAATCCATTAGGTCCCAGGTTCAATTCCTGGTAGGTCCAATTTCCCTGAACGGCTGAGTGTTCGGAAGTTATTCGTTCCTTCAAGATCTTGGTTTAATTATTTTACACCAAAAGTGGTTCCCTTGTCAGTTCACCTATTTTAACTTCGAAGTCGATACAAAAAAACCTTATAATTCTCTTTGCTTTTACTCTAATTTTTGTCTATAGAGTCCAAATTCAATTTTTCGTCTCCAATTGTGTACATAATCGATTATTATTCATGTCCGTAGGTTCTTAATGCACTCGAGGCCATAACTTGTGTACACATTGAACGCCGGATGCAATTAATCTCTCAACTCAACTGGAGTTTTGTCTTAGTCTAGTTTGCTCAAGTAAAACATGAATAATAATTCAGAAGATAAAAATTTGTATGTTCTTGTGGTTGTGCTTCCGTTTGAAACATTCATGGATCCAGTTCCAATCAGATGAGCCGGAAACGTGGTGTAGTTTTATTTTTCCTCGTAGGAGCACTCATAACGACATTTACGAATTACTTTGCTCTACGAGTGATAATTCCAAGAGATAGTGACGAAATTGTGACTTCTCGACCCCAAGTGAGTTCTTTGTTGAGTTACCGCGTAAATAAAAGCGCCTATTTGTGGAATTTGAATAATGAGTTCAACCCTGGAGCTGGAGGTGGTGCAGTGGTCGCAGCAGCAGCGGCGCTGGACGATGAAATGATTTTAAATCACCCATTAAGTTTACCTGAGATTTTGATTAATTGTACAAGCAGTAAGGATTTGGAGCCAACGATGACTTCCGGAAAAAGCCGAACATTTAAACGTGCAAGTTTTACGATCATGACCAATTTTGTTCAAGCCACTAAACAAGTGAATTGTGGAGATTTCATTACTTACACGACACATGGAGATTTTCGATATTTGGATAATTTAGTTCCATTGGTAGAACGTTGGGTGGGCCCAGTTTCAATCACATTGTATACTCCTGGAATGGATTTACATCCTACTTTAGAAAGAATTGTTTACTTGAGAGAGTGCACGACCCCCCTCATCAAAGAATGGATTACTTTTCATTTGTTCTCAGACACGAGGTTTTTCATCGATCCAGCACCTTACTGGATGGAACTGGAAAGGAGCATTGCTGCCGAGTCAAATTCAGGTATGTATATCGATTAGGGATACCAATACCGGCATTGTAGTCACCGCCAATATTATATTACCGCTAATATTTTATGACCCTAAGGTGAGGTGTCAAAATCTTCGAGTGTGCCAAATAGTCCCACTTTTTCACGTGTTTGTCATTTTTCCCATTTTCTTACGTATGTGTCAATTTGCCCCACTTTTTACATATGTAACAATTCCCCCCACTTTATACATAATGTAACAATTTGCCCCACTTTCTACATATGTAACAATATGCCCCAATTCTTGACGTGTGTCATTTTGCCCCCTCCGGTATTAGTTGGCGTTCAGCCTATTTTTTCCCTGTTTAGAATATCGAAATACGAAATTTTTGTTAAGAATATTAATTTTCAATGCCGATACCGGATACCAGGATTTTACCGGGATTGGGAACTCTAGCAGCGTATAAACGAGTCGATGAACATAACGATCGTGCTTTATTTCGATAGTTCACTTTTATCGTTAAAGTGCTATTCGTGTATGCATCCACTTCAAGGTTTTCTTTTCTTTTTTGATGCTCAGATTGTAAGAGGGTCATGCGATGTGCGAGTGCGATATGTAGAACCGATAAGAGTGATTGGTTCACGTAGGACTAGCACCTACACAATTCACGAAATCGGGATATACGGAGTGGCAGATAATTGATTTCTCTTAATTACATGCATGGATTCTATGGTCAAGCTGACAAAAGCAAAGGTAGCACGACCCAGTCATAATCCGTCAAGGCTAGGTTCAATTAAATTGATTATTGCATTAATAGAGTGTTCTTTTGTGTGACGCTCTTTTTGCCCATCTACGAAAATTTGGTCAAGAAAGTACTTGTCAAAGTTGAAAAATCATGGGTCATACTGCATGCCAAATTTTTCCTTTCACGTCAATAACATTAGATGCATTACAGACATAAAAATTCAAAATAGTATTTTCCGTCAAGATTTAGTGTTTCCTTAAGTTCTCTGATAGGTATGCCAATTTCTGATGATTCAATAATTTCGGTTTGCCCTAATTTATTGGCGACTATTGAAGTATTGTTGTCGGCGGCCTGCGAGTTATGGTCATACTCATACTGCTCCGGAGCAGAATTACGAATTAACTGTCTTTCTTAACATTTCTAGAGATTTGCAAAGAGATTCCGGAATTCGGAGAAAACGTGCCTACAATCCGAACAAAACGAAGACTGTTGTACCCCGTGAACGTAGCTCGAAACGTTGCACGTCAGGAAGCGACGACTCACTACATTCTTGCGTCAGATATCGAACTCTACCCAAGTCTTAACCTCATCCCTGATTTCTTTGAACTCCTTGGTCGGAATGAATCATTTTTTCAAAGTCCTAATGCCTCAAGAGTATTTGTTCTTCCAATATTTGAGATTGAGACTGGATTGGATCTCCCAGAAACAAAGGAACATTTGGTTGAACTTTTGAAAAAAGGCGTTGCAGTTCCATTCCATAAAAATGTGTGTCCAGAGTGTCACACTGTTCCAAAATATGAGAATTGGATTGACGCAGGGACTGAAGATGAACTCAATGTATTTCATGTGGCCAAAAGAAAACACCCATTTCATATTTGGGAACCTATTTATATTGGTACGAATCAGGACCCTTTTTATGATGAAAGGCTCTCGTGGGAGGGACTCAGGGATAAAATGAGTCAAGTGAGTATAAAAATGTTTGGACGGTATGAGCATACCCAGTTAGAAAACGTTATCAAGATAAAATTATTTTTATTTTTGATGGTTTCCTAGGGTTATGCCCTCTGTGTCCTGGACTATGACTTTTTGATATTGGACAATGCATTTCTAGTTCATCGACCAGGAATAAAGAAGAAGAAGCATGACAATAGAAAACCAAGCAAAGCCATTCGTAAACAGAATAGAATTATACAAAGGAAAGTTCAAAAGGAATTGAATAGATTGTACGGAACTAGACGTGGTTGTATTTTGTAGTAATGGCTAGAAAACCCGTGTTTCGAAAATGAACAAGGTGGATCCATCTAGGTAAGGGAAAAAATGGAAGTTAATTCTCTTTTCGCTGTAAAGACCGGGGTATAGTGGGAGGACGGATGGTCAGACAGACAGAATCCTATACTCCATGCGTGTAAAGTTACATGTTCTACTAGATGAGAAATATTCAGAGTCAACATGATGGATGGGTACACTCTCCGTCCATCTACGAAATGGTGGATGACGGTGATTATCACATATAATAATACTTAAAGTCGTTGGACAACTCTGGGTATTATATTGTTAATTTTAGAGGTGATACAAGTAAGTAGATATTAAGATAAGCAGTCCCGGTCATTAAACCCCTCCGCTTTTCCTTGACTGCGCGCATCTTTCCTACAAGCCAAATCTCCGAAAGTTTTGAGCTCGACGACCATGGAAAACAGGGCTGCAATCGAAGACGCTTTTGTAAAGCGTGAATGGAATTTGTAAAAACTGATGAGTTCAATGTAAAAATCCAACTCAGTTATATTTCGTATAAAAATTTGACTAAAAGTTAAAAAAAAACTCTAAGGAATGGCATTTGTGGTGGATGCATTACACAAGTCAGTCACTCTGACCTCTGGTAATTTGTGATATAACTAAGCCTACACATGGGGAGATTGCATAATAGTGCGCATGTGTGTATCGTTTGTTCCCAATTCCGCACACATCTCTTGGACTAGGACTTGGACACATGTGCTTGCATTTTTTACTCGGTTGTCTCCTTCAAAGTGACTGGTTCCGACTCCTCACACTTTTCTCTCTCCATTAGAATAACAAGCTAATAATATATTCTGCCTTTATATGTATTAGCATTGAAAATAGTGATTTGAATGACGTTTCTCGAAAGCGCCGTTCACTGTACTGCAACCTTGTTCGAATTTGTATGAATAAATTCTAAAGGAAAATCGTTTGCCATTCCATTTCATTTCAAAAAAGTATCACTTAAATTGATTATCAGGAAAAACAAGTGTGTGGACGTCATCCCATGCCACTGACGTTTATATTGTGATAGTACAACCTTAGATAATTAAACCTGAAATAATTTGAATAGGCTAATATAGCCTACTTTAGACTGAATGTAGCACTTAGCCCCACATGCATAGTACCTTAGTTTGGAACTTCCAAAGTAAGCCAGTATTGCTCACCTTGAATTTAATGTTCCACACGGCCACTAGTCAGTCAGAATCTCACAAGGCGAGCTAATATGCTCCACCTTGGTTTCAATGTGCCAATTCCCCCCACACGTCGACTGCATTAGGTTGAAATTGCCAAAGTGGGCTAATAAGACCATTCTTCTAGTTGCCTTATATCAGATGATATCAAATTTCAACAGGTCTAAATATATTTGAATGAGATCAAGTATAGAAATGACCTCAACTAAATCGCTTGAATATACTTTTGAATTTATTTTGGTGGATGAGCAATTGCATAGTTTTGTGCATATCCTATCTCCATTGAGGTTTGACTTCAATAGGTTTGAAAGCCGACCACTTAGTCACTGATTTACCTCTGATTACACTCCACAGCCAAATGTGTGCTTCCTATGTTTTGTGAAGATTATCTTGAGTGGTGAAATTGCCGGTTGATGTGTGGAAATGTAGATTTTATGAGGATATTGTGTAATTGTGAGATTATGTGCTATTTGTACTTAGAGGACCGTCACTTGTCTGTCATTCGCTGGTGCCGTTCTTCAATCTTGTGTGTTAGGTATCGTCTATTGGTCTTCCGTGTGTAATGCGAACCCGTGCAAATCTTAATACAAATCAAATGCCAGTAGTCAAATGCCAATTTCTATTTTTGTTACTGGATGTTCCTTACCACAAGTTTGGATCAGTCTACTTTTTCACTTTTCCAACAAGGGAGGGAAAATGTTTGATCATAATATTTTATAAATATATCTGTTGCATGTTATATTGGATGTTGAATTGAAGACCGGTGGGATTTGTTGATACTTAGGCTAGTATTGTCAATTTCTTGGATAATTCAGCTGAGTTACCCTGCGTTGAGACTATAGTAGTCTGTGATTTGATTGGGAGTATTTCCTGAGTTTATGGACGTACTTAAAAAATACACTTTCAAAAGTGACATAAATAGTGATTCAAACTCTTTGTTAAAGATTTGCTGAAAATATGTCAAAATATATATAATACCGTCAAGAAATATTAAGTATTTAAAATAATGTATGATACGGCTTCTTCTGTTGTCTGCGATTGAAAGTTAGTATTCCGTCGAAATTTGTCGGAAACGGTCGCTAGTTGTACCAGTGTTACTTCATGATGAGTAATGCATCTGTGTGTACGTATCTACTCTTAAATAGATACTTGGTATGATGTCCTTTAAGAGTGGGCACACCACCCGAACTCGTTGACGACACTGAGTTTTCCGCCGGTGTGTGGTAGAATGTCGATGCTTGGCACCCCAAGCAACTCATATTAACTTCGGCGTCCATAGAGGTTGAATAGTGGTTTGCAATGTTCAATTTGGTTTTAATGCATGTTCGTGCTTCACTTAGAACAACAATCTCCTTCGAAACGGCAAATCCCTCGTTCGTTTCAACGGTGTCCGCGGATATTAGATATGATGCGAGAACCGAAAATTCTTACGATAACGAATACGAAAACGATGCAGAACCGCAGCGTTTCTGTTTTCGTAAATCATTTCGTACGACAAAAAATCAGGTTGCGCAAGAATCGTAAATTCGATCATATCATTTGGCGGCAGTTTCTGTTTTTGTTTGAAACGTGTCATACAACCAACTTGAGTGAGTGAGTACTAAAAAATGGACGCGCTTCCATTTTTCCTGGAAGAAGATAAGGATTTCCTTGTCTACATTTTGGAAAAGATTGAATCTCAGAAGCCAGTACATCACGTTCCTGAAAAAAGTGAAGACCCATTTGTATTCGAACATATGTCGGACGACTTCTGCTGGCTGCATTTCCGCTTCTACAAGGAAGATTTAATCAGGCTAAAGATAGCTCTTGATATTCCGAACAAGGTGAAGTGTGGAAATGGAGTAGTGTTTTCTGGAATTGAAGGGTTGTGCATTCTACTCAAGCGTCTAATATATCCGTCCAGGTAATTTGATTCTATTCATTTGGAATTTGAGAATAATTTTAAATTTCGATTAGGCCTTTGGCCATGTCATTCAAATATTGTTGATTGCAAACCGCGTACCTCAAAATAAGCATCAAATTAATATATAAAACAAATAGCTCGAATTTTCTAAATTTTTGCAGGTATGCAGACTTGATGAAATTCTTCCCAAGAACCCGTTGTGAAATCTCAAGAATTTTCAACAAAATGGTTTCTATCGTAATCGCAAAGCATTCGCACCTGCTAACTGACATGGACCAACCCTGGCTAAGCCTTGCAAGGCTGGAAGAATTTACTGACGCTCTAAAGTTGAAGGGTTGTCCGTACAGAAACTGTTTTGGATTCTTGGACGGCACAGTCCGACCGATTTGTCGACCAATTAGAAACCAGAGACAGGTAAACAACAATCGAGTGACGTTCTCATTACAATTGCAATTACAACCACCAATTACAGAATGATTTCTATTTTAGTTCTACAATGGTCACAAACGAACGCACTCAATCAAGTTTCAAGCTGTTTCTTACCCGAATGGTTTAATCGGACACCTACACGGACCTGTGCACGGACGACGACACGACAGTTATCTGTTAGAAACAAGTGGAATAATTCGGCAAATGGAACAACGTTTCATTACACGGGCTGGAAAACCTTTCCATTTATACGGTGACCCGGCCTATCCTCTACACCCTCACCTCATAACACCGTTCCAGCGGCACTCCAGCACTCCAGCGCGTTTATCTTGTAATAAACGTATGAGTAGCATACGTGTAAGTGTAGAGTGGGGTTTCGGGAAAGTGATTCGTCATTTTGGATTTCTGGATTTCAAGAAAAATTTAAGAATTGGTCTACAAGCAGTACACAGGTATTACCAGGTTGGATCTATTCTCACTAACTGTCACACTTGTGTCTATGGAAGCCAGACTACAGCTTTTTTTGATTGTCAGCCTCCCGACTTAGAAATGTATCTCAATTGAATGTGTACAATCAGTCATGTCAACAGTCAACTATTCAACTTTCACAAATACCCATGGCTTCAACGGCATAAAAACATGAATAAATACAATTATTTGCTTAATTAAAATAAATGATTTGCAAATATAATAATTATTTCAGCAATATTTATTTACTTATTTCGGGTAAACATCTGAATCGAAATAAATCGGAATTTTACTTTTTTGGATTCTGTTTCACCAAATCAAGGATCATATCTGTGAACTTTTGTTTGTCTTTCAGTTCAGCGTCTTGTCGATCCTTTAAGAGTTGTAATTCCAACTTCTTATTCTCCGCCTCAGCAGCACGTACTTTTAGTTCCTCCGTTTTTACTCCAATTTCGTCCTAAGAAACAAATAAAATCTATAAATAAAGGAACTTACACATTAAGATAGGATTCTCGGCCATGAAGAATGATATTTTGATGCAGTGGTTTTTGTCGAAATTATGAGGAG
>JAQFYE010006731.1:0-10491 GCA_034694305.1 Protaphorura glebata
GGGTTTTTAGTTAGGGTTTTGATGTTCTCATGGGTTCTAATGGGTTTTTAGTTAGGGTTTCGGGGTTCTCATGGGTTTTTGGGACAGGTTTTAGCGTTGGCGTGCGTTTTTAGTTGGGGTTATTTGGTTCTCATGGGCTCTATTGGATTTTTAATTTTTAGCTTGAATCTTTGAGTTTTGATGGATTGCTGGCTCGGGTTTCTTGGGTTCTCATGGATATTGAAGTTTCGGGCTCTGGTTATTTTGGGTATCTCGGGTATTTGAGTTTGAATTTGCTTTCATTCCATGGAAACTCCCAAACCCAAGCGGAATACTTGTCCTTATGGTTACATGAATTCTTGAATTCGGGTAACAATAAGTATGAACGTACGAACGTAGCCACACGCGAACTCTCATTTAAATGATTTAAATGAGTTCTTGAGTAATTGCCCCCCCCCCATTGGCATGAACTGATTACGCCACCCCCATACATTGCGTGCGTTGGGTCGGGACGGATTTTGATTGTGAATGCTTCCAAAGAGGATGTTTTGGTGGTCTCAGTCCTCCACGAGAGACGAAGGGGAAAGCAGCCAAGCACAAGTTCTTTCTCTTTTCAGACTTTCTTTCTACTTTCTTTTCACACAAAGTCCACACACACATATATTTTCATTTCTTAACATCTTATTTTGTTAAGAAACCCACCCTTCAAACCAAAAAACCGCCGAAAGTACTCTCTAGGATTAAGTCCGCGCGCGTTCCTTCGTTCCTTCCCGGGTGTTCACTCAAAGCAAAGGATCACATATCTGTACCATAATTCTTACAAGATGTTTTTCCCACGCTCACGCTCTCAGTAGTAGAAAACCACAACCACAAACCACAAGAAGAAGAAAAAAAATCCTACTGTGATACAAAGTGTGGAAAAACTTGGAAAAGTTCAAAGAAATTGAGACGAACATGACGTGAAAGAATTTTTCAATGATATCTTCTTACACAATCAAAAATGTTTCTACAAACACTTGAAAGACTTTCTCCGCGGAGTGGAAAGTTTACATAGACGGGGATTTTTTACAAGGTGCTTTCGACAAAAAGATTTACAAGGGATTTTCTCCCAAAGCAATCTAAGGACTTTTCCCAAGATAATCCGCAACGGATTTTTACAAGTGTCTTCAAATATCAACAATGAAATTGACAAGGTGACCAAAATACAAGTAACAACCGAAATCTCAATTGCACTTTCTCCGCTGTCACCAAGTGACTTTCCCGCATTTACCAAGGAATTTCTCCACTTTCACCAAGGGATTTCTCCATTATCTCCGAGGGACTTTCACCACTTTCACCAAGGGACTTTTTCTACTTTCACCAAGGGACGTCCTCCACTTTCACCAAGGGACTTTCTCCATTATTTCCAAGGGAATTTCACCACTTTCTCCAAAGGAATTTCTCCACTTTCACCAAGGGACTTTTTTCACTTTCATTAAGAGACTTTCTCCACTTTCACCAAGAGACTTTCCCCACTTTCACCAATTGACTTTTCCCACTTTCACCAAGTGAATTTCCATATTTTTGGCAAGGGACTTTCTCTACTTTCACTAGGGGACTCTCCTCACTTTCACCAAGGGGTTTTCTCCACTATCTCCAAGGGACTTCCTTCACTTTCACCTGGGGACTTTCGACACTTTCACCAAGGACACTCTCGATTTTCACCAAGGGACGCTATCCATCTTCACCAAGAGACTTCCGCCGCTTTCACCAAGAGGCTTTCCCCACTTTTACCAACACTCCATTTTCACCTAGGGATTCTCATCACTATCACCAACGCACTTTGTCTGTAAGAATCGGAAAAGGATTTACTAGACTTGGTACAAAAGAGAAAAAAAATACACGTGGATTCTTCTTACAAATCTGCAAGTGAAATTCTAGTAAACTCCAAAGGAAATTTCCCATCGTAATGTAACATGAGATTTTTCACTTCCTCTTAAATTTCACAAAGAAATTACAATAGTATTCCGGATTTCAACCAAACTATCAAGGAATTATAGGAGAATTCTCGGCATCTCTTCTACAAAAAGAAATCTGGACAAAAACTCAATTTCTTTCATAAAATCTGGAGAGAAATTTTCCCAATATATCAAAAGTGTCCATATTGTCAATAAAAGCAGGCAGGGACTTTCTCTACTTTCTCCAGTGTACATTCTTCAGAATATTTTATTCAAAAACAGGACTTTCTCCACTTTCTCCAGTATTTTCTACTTGACAACCCGAAATACCGAAAATTGAACTGACGGTGAGAAACTCATGTTAATTTGGATCCATTCTCCACCAAATTAGGGCAGACATCCAAACTTTCTCCGAAATACAAAACGATGCAAATGCAAATGAGCACCTCTCCAATTTCGACTTGAAAAATAATCATAACATCATTGAGTCTCAACTGAGGAGTTCTCTGAAATCATTAGCGACGACGAACTGGAAAAACATTTCAACAATTCTACGGAAAATGGAAATGAGAATAGAAAACAAAAGGAGCAGAACGAAAAGTGAAAGCACAAGGAAAAGTTTTGCAAGGAACGGCGACAGGTGATGACGAAAGAAATTCAAATTTGTATCGGATGAATAAATTGATTTCGTCTTTTGTTTCCAAAGTAGAAATGAAATGAACACCAGATGTCACGTACCGTGTTATCGGGAAAATGAGTTTCTAATTCTTCAGTGTTGCGGAAGTCCGTCGTCTGTTCAGTGACTGTGCGACTGTGACAAAGTTTTTAAAATAAAATAACAAACATCTGCGCGACGCGCTCAACCGATTCATAATTTCATATCTCACTCAAACTTCGATACTCTCAAGAAATGAATTTACCCGGGTATTTTGTAGTTTTGTGAACTACCCCGATAAATCCCGGGTAAAATCTTTATTTATTCATTCTAACGACTTTGCCCAAGAATCAAGAATCGTTGGGAGGAATTGTACCTGTCAACCTGCCAATCCTAAATCAAGTTAACGGAGTCAGAGTCAAAGTCAATCCGTTAAGGAATTAGGAGTTCCACCGATGTTGCCAAATTGCGTGGTTAAGAATCACGTGACGTAGTGTCACGCTAATTGGACTTTTCTACACATCGTCGTATAGTCTATTTTCTTGGAAGGAAAAAGGAAAGGAACGAAAATGTCGTCTCATGACAGAATCTACCGTTGCCAGAGTGCAACGTTTCATATCGATGGGGCCACTTATCAAATTGGTATGAAAAATTAATCCGTGAGCAGGAAATTTCAGAATTTTTTTTCATTTTCTTGGTTACAAATTTTAGCGATGTATAAGTTTTAAAAATTGTCGACCATATATTTTTAGTCGACAATTGTCCACTATATATTTGCGGCCGATAATTGTCCACATTTTCGGCCGACAGTTGTACAGCATATATTTTCGGCCGACGATTGTCCACCATTATTTTTCGTCCACAATTGTACACCATATATTTTCAATCGACAATTGCCCAACACATATTTTTGGCCGACATTTTTCCACAATATACGTTTGGTCGACAATTGTCCACTATATATTTCCGGTCGACAATTGTCCACTATATATTTCCGGTCGACAATTGTTCACTATATATTTCCGGTCGACAATTGTCCACTATATATTTCCGGTCGACAATTGTCCACCATATATTTCCGGTCGACAATTGTCCACTATTTATTTCCGGTCGACAATTGTCCACTATATATTTCCGGTCGACAATTGTCCACTATATATTTCCGGTCGACAATTGTCCACCATATATTTCGGGTCGAAAAATGTCCATATATTTCCGGTTGACAAATGTCCGCCATATATTTTTAGTCCACAATTGTCCACCATATATTTTCGCTAAACGATTGTCCGCCATATATTTTTGGTCCACAATTGTTCACCATTTATTTTTGCTACACAATTGTCGAGCCTATATGTATTTTAGAAATAGCATGACAAGCAGCGGTTCAATTCGTACAAGGTGGACCAGAGAAATAACTTTTACCATTCGAATTACTCGTGATCGTTATCGTGTACATTTTTAATTATTTGACTTTGAAATGGCTGGCCGCCTTTCTTTGGTCTGCCCTGTACAAAAGCTTGATATATTACGTAATGTGTATGTATAATTTATGAGGGCACGCGATACGTCAAATGTGAATCGTTGGCTAACGTCACTCCTCATATTTCCCTTGTCAAAAGCTTCATGAATAAATAAATTGTTTCCTTTCGAGTGAAAGGAAAGCTATGAGATCCAATTAGCCCGATGAAGCGCTTTATAAGATTTCTCTTCATATAACCCAAGCCAACTCTCGTCCGTTCATTCACAACAGTTCGGAATGAGTAGAACGTAAAAGCTAATGATATTATCTCATTCTCAACTAATTGACTGAATGAATTAACAATTTCCTCCATCTGTCACATCGTTGTGCCTGTGCGTTATTGAATTTTTAATCTCGTATTTTACCGTACAATAAATGGCCAATTAGAAACCTAGACTTCTTTATATATAGAGTAGGCACCCCTAGTAGTACATCGGAATAAAAAATACAAAGATAGAATAAAATTTTGATTTCACTTCAAGTTACCATCAATCATATATTGCATTCCTTGGTCACATCCTTCCGCCAGACTACTCGACATTCTTTTTATCATTTTAAGTCTTTGGGAAGAACGCTGTTGAGAAAAACCGGGTTGAACCGGTTTTGATTGATTGTGACACCCGTCACCCATCGCATCCTCTTGTCGATTGATATCATCCACCACCGGTAGTCTGTCCAAGTTTCCATTTCAGATGACCTTACCAGTTTTGAGTCAAAGCTAGGTTTAATTTGAAAAAAATACATGAAAAATGCTATAAAATGAAACACTCATTCGAAATGAGTCCCTTGTGACAAAATTCGATTGTGTTGAGGTTGATGGAGCAGTCCAGTCTAGAACACCGCTGATCAATTGAGAAATCAATGAGAGTCTGCCCATTTGAGGAAAGGTCATTTGAATTAAGTCTTTCCCATTATTCCCAGCTCGATCATTTAGGACCAGAACGGGTGCGATTCATTTTCCCGGGTAATATCCACACATTTCCTAACCTATTTTGACCCGTTGTCGTTCCCGGGTGATTTACTTCTTCCACTTTCCAATTTCCTTTCATTCTGGACTGTGGACTTCTCTCTGGACCTTTTCCAGGAAACCCGGGTATTATTGGGTCAATCATTCCATAGACTGCCCCTGCATAGGGTGGTTCAGCTACTTTAAAAGTCGATTGCTAACGTCAATGTTAAACTCTAACGTTACCATCTGGTCCAACATTAGGAGGCGATATCTCTCTAACGTTACTAACTGTTTAACATCAGGGGGCGTTATCTCTTTAACATCAGGAGGCGATATCTTTCTAACGTTACCATCTGTTTTAACATTAGGGGGCGATATTTTTTTAACATTGGGAGGTGAAATCTCTCTAACTCTACCATCTGTTTTAGCATTAGGGGGCGATATCTCCAACATTAGGGAGCGATATCTTTAACATTAGGAGGCGACATCTCTCTAACGTTACTATCTGTTTAACATTAGGAGATCTCTTTAACATTAGGGGACTATATGTTTCTAACGTCACCATCTGTTTTAACATTAGGGGGCAATATTTCTTTAACATTAGGAGGCGATATCTCTTTGACGTTACTATCTGTTTAACATTAGGGGGCGATATCTCTTTAACATTAAGAGGAAATGTCTCTCAAACGTTACTATCTGTTTAACATTAGGGGGCGTTATCTCTCTAACGTTACCAACTGTCTTGGCATTAAGTTATGGGCCACCCCGTAGAAAAAATGGTGGCAGTCTGAACCGATTTATCAAAGAGAGTCCGAGTTCGATTTCGATTTCGATTCAAAGAATTCGGATTTGAAATTCCTTTGGGAATCGCGGGCGTGTGTGTGTATGTGTGGCGTGGGCGCGAGGTCTAGCTCGATACGTATTTTGTCATTTCCTTTTATGTTTTTTTCATTCATGTCATATTAAATTTGGATTTTTTTTTCAAAAAATATTTTTTTGAAGTAGCCAATGATGAGCCGACGAATGGACTGAAAATCCTTCGGAAGAAGAATGCTGTGATTGACTTGAGCTCTGAATTGTCCACATTGACGAGTGCTGGAGTGACACAGAGACTGAAAAAGATTCTGGAGAAATTGGAAGTCCAGGATGAGATTTCACCCGAGATTCTTAAAAAGAATATTCAGTACGCTTTGGAACTGATTCAAAGTGGAGGGACGACGAGTGTGGCTGACAGGTGAGGACATGGACCAGAGAAACTATTTCCATTTTCAAAGACTTCTTCAAAAACTTTTCCTTTCTTTATTCCCCCCTGTGATTCTGGAGTGGCATGGGTCAGGGGGTCAAACTTGGGGGGTTTCTTAATGCAAAAATTAAAAATATTGTGCGCTATTACGAAAAACCGGATACATACGCCATCTCACGGCAAACACCAATTTTAATTTGGCCAGAAAACCAATTATGTCTTCGAGTTTGAGATATTTTTGTAAAAACCGCGATATAAAGTCAAGAATAATTATTTTTGGGGTAATTTGAACCCCGCCACCCTAAATGAGCTTTCACGTGGGGGTCTCTTTACTTTTTTAATACGAAAATCAAAAATAATGTGCGTTATTACGATAAACCGGATGCCTACGCCATCTCACAGCAAATATCAATTTTAATTTGGACAGAAAACCAATATGTCAAGGATTCCAAGATATTTTTTAAAAAAATGTAATAAAAAATTCTTTTTCGGGGGTAATTTGACCCCCGCCCGAAATGACCCTCCACAAACGCCACTCCACTCACAGCGACAATCGAGAAAGGAATAAATGTTGGGATGTATGGAATGGATCCGGCTTTTTCAGAATAGGTTTTTGAAATTGGGATCGGTGTGTCTGTGTGACATTTTCACTCCTTTCTTTGAAATGGTCCACATAATCTCTTTTTTTATGTGAGAATGAGAATGAAGTCGTACAAGTGGTCCTACATAAAAAAGACCTTACCGGAAATTGTACTACATACGTACTCTGCTCGGTAATAAAACAGACTCGGTGTGTGTGTCTGTGTGTGAATGAGTCGAATGACCTTTAATATTTGACAAAAGGTCAAATTATGAACTAACATTAGACATTAATGCTTCCATGTCTTTTGTCCCATGTGACGTGTGTATTTGTTATTCATTGTTACGTGCAGAGGTTCTGAGGCCACTGACTGTGCTTTCCATGACGCGGAGGTCAATGAGACGGCGGATGAGCGTCTCCGACTGGACTCAACCGTCGCAAGGTTTAGTTTCAAAAACAAATTTACAAAACAAAAAAACCATTGTCCGTCTGATCGTCCTCGTTCGTTCGTCTCGTCGTATGCAGTGTGCCATGCTATGCTGTGTTGTAGTGTACCTTTCCTAGGGTAGAGGGCGTACCCGTACAAAGGTCACCTCAAAAACCTGATGAGAAATTTGTTTACATCGTTTTTATTTTGTCCGGTTGTGTATTTTGACCCTTTGAACAAAACCTGGCACATCGACCTCAGGTCACCAAAGGTCAACGCACTTTTGCTGACAGCCCTGTGTCATGTGGTATTACAGGTTAGTGAGACTGTATACCAGCTCTCGGCGTTACTATAAATTTTTAGACCTCAAGAGATCATTCGGGTCATCAGTTGACCTTTTGCGACTTCCGGGATCAGAAATATAATTTCAGGGGTTCAAGACCTAAATCACAGTTTTCTAAACTTTGTGTCAAAAATATACCATTTGATTCTGATCTTCGTGGTCGAAAATGTGTGGTGACCTACTGTGACCTCAATAGGTCATCTAGGTCGTTTTTCAAAGATCAATATACTTTTAACGGCAGGCCGGCTTGGAAAGTTGCGTAGGAGATTAGCGAGACTGTATACCAGCTCTCAACATTTGCTATGAATTTTTTGGCTCAAGAGGTCATTCGGGTCACCAAGTGACCTTTTGTGTCAGAAATGCCATTTCAGAGGTTCCAGACTTAAAGCATCAAGTCTTTTTAATATCGTTTCAAAACATATCGCTTTATCCCGACCTTCGTGGTCAAAATACTTTTTGACCTACCGTGACCTCCTTAGACCACCGAGGTCAATTTTTAGGTTTGTTCAGAGGGTGAACATATACAGTTGGACAAAAAAAATAAGGACGACAGATCTTATCTATAAGGTGCGGGGTACGTCCGTGCGTTATTTCTTTTTCAAGAAAACCATTGTCCTTTTCATTGTTCCTCGTCGCCTTTGTGAGCATAGAGGGCGTCACGCGTCAGAAAGAAACATGATTATAAAATGTTGTTTTTGCGTGTACGTGTGTGCGTGTGTTTGACATTTTAATTTCCTGGACGGAAACCCATACAGAAATGGGTGGAATGTTAGTTTAGGGATTCTTTGTCGAGATAGATGGGATTGTTTCCGGCACGCAAGCACGATTTTTATTTTGGAAGATTCTGGAGTGCTGTGAAGGCGGCTCACGTGCTTAACCTCATTCCCTATTTAATTAAAATCATGATCGTGATCCTCACCAGTCTGCTCCACCTTCACCTATGTCTCTTCTTCTGTCCTGTCTAGTTATTTGTTTACCAGGAATGTGATATCGCTGGAATGTCTTGTCCTAAATCCTAACTGCGAAGTAGTGGTGGGTGGCTCATAAAAGTAGTGGGTGAGACTGAGAGTAATTCATGTCCACGGGCTCTAAGGTTTTGAAATGATTACCTACGTAGAAAATTTAGAAATAATAACCCACAAATTTAACCAAAATAATTTTTACAGAAATCATGTGACAATTCAAAATCCAACCTCAAACACACATTTAACCGTCAAGTCAGCTCGGTCGCGGTAAGACAACATATACCATGTACATGCGTAGATGACTTTAGACGATTTAGAATAGATTCAAAGGTAAAATCATTATTTCGAAGATAAAATCGTAGTTTACAACGTAAAGACGTAGTTTTCAACGTAAAAACGTAGTCTTCAACGTAAAAACGTAGTTTTCAACGTAAAATCATAATTTGCGACGTAAAATCCTAGTTTCCAACGCAAATGCGTAGTTTACAACGTAAAAACAGTTTACAAGGTAGACTCATGGTTTGCGAAGGCAAATCACAGTTTCCAACGTTAAAATCACGGTTTGCTCGGTAAAATCATAGTTTCCTGGTTAAAATCACAGCTTCGAACGTAGAAACGTAGTTTCCAAGGTAAAGCCATAATTTCCAAACTAAAATCAGAGTTTCCAAGGTAAGCTCAAGGTGTCCAAGGTAAAATCGTAGTTTCCAGGTGAAAATCTTAGGTTCCAAGGTAAAATCATAATTTCCATGGTAAAATCGTAATTTGCAGGGTAAAGTCTTAGGTACCAAGGTTAAATAATAGTTTCCAGAGTAAAATCAAAATATCCAGGGTAAAATCCTAGTCTCGAAGGTGAAATCATAATTTCCAATTTAAAATAATAGTTTCCAGGAAAGAATTAAGGTAAAATCATAGATTCCTGGGTAAAACCACTTTTGTGAAAGTACTACCCCAAAAATTCAAACCGTTCGGCCACGAGAGATCAAATACACTCTCTGTGCGCATTCATGAGGTCATAAAGTGTATTTGAACCATGTAATTCTGGAGGTGAAACAGTCGCATTTTTCGGGGTTGAGTCTTCACAAAAGTTGCCTACAATACCATGGGCAACAACATATCAAAAATGCAGCCAAATCAGACTGCGTATTTTTTGGCATCAGGATTCAGGACTTTGCGGTGTTCTTTCGTTCATTTCTAACACTTGTTTGAAATGAAACAAAGACATTTCCTGAAAAATTGGGATATACATTTTAGTGACGTCTAGCTTACGCTATACGTTTGTAGTTTATTGCCACTCTATGGTTTTCGTTGAACATTTACTTGACACCTTTGGTTCTTGGACACATTATTGAAAGACGTGACCTACTTGTCTGTCGTTTGAACGCTCTTCAGGTCGCGCTCCCGCTCCAACCACAAACACACATTCTTGGAAAGTTTCCCGTTCTGGTCTACAGAAAAATATGGTTAGAAACACAAAACAAACAAACAAAATGTGTGTCCTCGCCAAAACTACGTTCTACCTGAGCTAGCAAATTAGTTCGACAACTTTTCTACCACTAATTAAGCTATAGTGTCAAGTCCAAACAAAGAATCTGAAAACGTAGTGTCACAAGTTTTGAGACAATAATTTGTAATTTCGTTTGAACATGTTGTGGACAGTATGAGCTCACCTAGTAAGAAAGAGTTGTCAAGTTACCTTGCCACGTCCTGTGTGATAAGTAAACACTCAAAGTAATACCTCTCGACAGTCGACAGTCGCGATTCCGCAGACACGTAATGAAATTCGATGAAATTGTCTGAAGTGGAGCGAAAGCAACGTACGAATCTCATACGTACGTCCTTAATTAACCGAGCAAATGAAGAGAAGAGCGTGGTCTTGATGCTAGATTCCTAGATT
>JAQFYE010006732.1:0-10491 GCA_034694305.1 Protaphorura glebata
CACACACAAGAATCAGCATTGGTTCGCTTGCTGGCTCTTCTGTGGCGGATCAGGGACGGGACTACACACATCCTAGTGTTCTATTAGCTTAACTTAAGAAATGTGTCAATTACTATTAATAAAACTAATTTTATATAGTTTTTCTAAACATAGGGTCGAATTGAGATAAAATTCCATCCGACCAACGCGTGTAGCATGTGACATATCAGAGCTACAGTATCTATGCAAATGTTAAGGAGCTGAGGTTTGAATAATTAAACACTCTGAAAATTTCATGCATTTCACTGCTTCTGCTCCTTTCTGGTTAATGACTAGTTAAACTAAAGAGCGAACGATTTGGGTTGGATTGTCTGTTTTGGAAATATAGAGCACAGCTATTCTGTGAACAAGTAATATGGTAGACTTAAATAGACATAAGCAAACATGTGATTGTTTTGTTTCGTTCCAAAAGAGTTTGCAAGATAAGGTTCTTTGCACCGTGACTCATTTAACTTATGGTCACTGACAAGGGAGAGTCATCACATGCCTATACCTGCATCTTGACCCGACACCAAATTTTCTTAATGCTTTGGCATTTCCTGAGTGGGTTTTCGTCAAATTTCGTCTGCACAAATGAATAATTTTTTTTTGGCCGATCTTCGAAAATTTGATTTAAAGAACCCTGAAATCCCCTTGAAAGAACTGAAATAGTGTGTGAAAATGCATGATGATTCCAGCGGTTATCATTTGACGTCAATGTTGAGAGGTTCCGAGTACATTATTTCAGAAAATTTAAAAAAAAAATCCAAATAATTGTTTTCATCAAGATTTTGTGTCTCGTTAAGTTCTCTGTTGTATCCAATCAAAATCTTGACAATTTTTTCAAAAAAATTTTTCAAAGTTTTCTGTAATGTATCTAACGGGCATCCTTCAACATTGCCGTGAATTGAAACACGCCGGAAACATCATGCATTTTAACACACAATTTCATATTTTTTAAAGGGATTTTTTAGGATTTTCCTTTAATCAAATTTTCAAAGGACGAGAAAGTACTTCAGACGAAATCCTACTCAGGTATGCCAATGCATTTAGAAAATCGGGTGTCGGGTCTAGGTCCTGGTAGGCATATTTCATGACTCTCCCTTGTGAGACTCGACCAGCGAAGTCCAATTCCAAAAACACATTCAGTTCTAATTTTAATCCTGTCTCCAGACAGCCGGATTAAACCAAAACTTTTGATGGCTTCCATTTTATTTGTCTCCTTTCAAAAACTCTTCTTGTCTTAGTATGTGTGAGCGCGTCGCTAACTTGCTACGGAATTCATCTTGTGATAGGGCATTAGATCTCACGCAAGTTTCTCTACAAATGTACATCCCACTTTGGTCAATCGTTACCACAAATTGATATAAATCCATCGGAGATTGCATCATACAGATGAACTTAGACCTATTGAGAAAGTGGTCATGAGTTGAGCCTTCCTACTTCGCTGGGCTGAGTTCTAATTCCTCGGATTTGCGATAAACGTGGCTATCTTATGAAGGATTCCGCCGGTTTTTCCGTCCTATTTGGGATATATTCTGTAGGCAAAATTGAAAGCTACACGCCCTCACTTTCAATACTTGCAATGATGCATTTAAGTGCTCTGCTCACTTTATATTCAAAATTGAAAAACGAAAATGCGGTGGGCAAAGATAACCAATTTTCAGGGAATTTAACATCTAAAATTTACTGAAGAAAATTTGAGATTTGGACTTTGCCTATTGAATTCTTTCGTTCTATCCAATCTCCATAGAACCGGTGACAGGGTTCAAGAAGTGCATTCTATTAGTACTTTGTATGCCGACGAAACTGTAGTACTCCGTGGGACACCTTTCACATACATATTCATATTCGAATTACTCAGAATTTGAGTCCAAACCGAAAATCTTTTTATGACGTGTATTGAGGGGAATGGTGATTTATTTTGAGACTTGATTTGACTACCTGTTTACTCATAGTTTGCTCAAATACGTGACATTCATTCCCGTACTCCCGCACACAGTGCAGGAAAAGCCAGACGGACAGTTCCAAATGATATTTGACGTCACAAAATAACTAGAATATGGTTGTGTTTTGTGTGGGTTCAATTTATTCACAGTTACCGAACGCTGTCCTTAGAATTGAGAAGTCCAACATTGCCACTTAATTCAGATTTGTCTGTTAGTGTGATTTCGGCCGATTTCATTTGAATTACGCACAAACTTTGTTTGCTGACCGTCATACATACACTCTAGACAGCTGTCCGCCCTGCCCTGAGGTGAGCAAGAAATATCATCGAAATTTGTCGAGTTAAAAAATAAGAAAAGAAATAAGAGACAAAAGTTTGCTATTGATTCTGTTATGTATGAATTGTTTTCAGGATTTAACTTATATAATTATGGACAAGGGTCCAACAGAAAAAATACAAAATTGGAACCACCCAAGAGATGACTGGAAATTGAAACCACAAACAAAGGTTGTCGTTCGTCTTGAGAAAATTTTAGAACGAGGTTCCAGGTAATTTACATTGTAACAAGTATTGAACAATTCCAATATTTCCGAACAGTTGAAACAAATTACTTGCGATGCACTGGAAAGCCTACGATTTAGATAACGGGTATTTACACAGGAACTATGAAATGGATTATCTCATAGTTGAGGTATCTATCGTAGTTGGGTGCACTATCTTGAGTTTATCTTACGATTAATTAATTATTGACTAGTTTCCGAAATTGGCTTGCAAATAATAAATTGGGTGTTAAATTAAATCATGTCCGATCTGCTCAATGTCAGACTAAATGGCGCCAAATCAAATATACCAATATAATTGAATATTTGCATATTATATAGTTTCACAGTAAGTCATAAAAGTCTACCTAGAAGTATCTATAATTAATTGGAGAAATGTTTTGATAATAAAATTACCATATACTTGTAGGTAGTTCTATTGACTATACTTCTAATGCTCCGAATTGGACTAAATACGCTCCCGGCTATAATTAGGGTAATCGGTGTTAATAGTCCCCACCTGATGAAGCGCTGAACAGACTGCGTAGGTGTAATCAAAAATTTTGTATATTGGGAAACACCTCAAATCTCTAATATAGACAAGGATATACAGAGGTTTTATTCAAGGCGACGCTGCCCGCTGCCTTAGCCCTTACGCCAATATTAAAGTTTAGTTCCGCAGTTAATTTGGGTTTCAACCCTTTGACAAGGCGATATTTAGCGCCACTGATGTAGTGACTTCTGGCGCCCGGGATAACTTTTGAATATATTATTTTCAAAAAAATTTACCAGATGGAGTCGGCGAAGATACCTGTCGTTATATTCAGTTGATTATATGTAAATCTATACGTTCAAATAGTTGTCGTGAGCAGTTTTGGCATTGATTCCCGGCGCTAAGTTTTTTTTTTTATATTCATAAAATAGTCCTTTGTATTGGAATAGTTTGGTAGCTTGGCTGACTGCAAACAAATATCAGATTGTAAGTAAAACGTTCCCTAAACGTTCAAATTGTTGTTTATGTTCTCTCCGAACGTTTTGCACTTTTATATTTTCCATGCATGCTTTGAATTGGAGTACTTCCCCGACAGTTAATAAATATCAGACATTCAAATGAAAACCCATCCCTTAAATCGCCTCCTTCAGGAAGTAATTACTAAAATGTCTGCCTTTAACAGTATTTACCGCAGAAATTAAAACATTAAATTCTTTTCAGGAAATTGAGTGACCGCGGAACAAGTCATCAAGATATAAATATTCACCAAAATACCGCTTCGACATCATCAAAACGAAGAGAAGTCAAAGCTCAGCATGGTACAGATTCAATCATAAAATTGCCACGAGATCAGAATATCCGTTCAGTTAAACTGGAACCTTTAAATTCAAAAAAACGACAGACTTGTCTCGTATGTGAAAATACGTTTGATTCTCGTCAACTCTTTTTACAACATTTAAAATTTCACCCAGGCCCACCTTACAAATGTTCAGAATGCCAGAAATCATATTCTAGCTACAATATTCTCGTCACCCACTCGAAGACCCATACAGCAGATAAACCTTACAAGTGCTCCTTATGTATGAAGTCATTTGCAAACCCATATTATTTGTCGAAGCACATTCGCTCCCATACTGGGGAGAATCCCTATGAGTGCCCAACTTGTGCTAAACTATTTTCTGGAACTCAGAATTTAAAAATACATTTAAGAACTCATACAGGTGAGAGACCTTATCAATGTCAAACATGTTTAAAATCATCCACATATCTGAGCAATTATAATGCGCATTTGAGAATTCATACTGGCGAGAAACCATTTAAGTGTACGTACTGTTCAAAAGCGTTTACTCAAGCAGGCACTTTGTCCACTCATGTAAGAACTCACACTGGGGAGAAACCTCACACATGCTCTGTTTGCCGTAGAGCATTTACCACAACCTCGATTCTGGCAGTTCATATGAGAACACATACTGGAAAGAAATGTTATAATTGTTCATTTTGTCCGAAAGTTTATTCATATGCTTCAAATTTAAATATGCATTTACGTACGCATACAGGCGAGAAACAGTTTAAGTGCTTGCACTGTTCGAAAGTTTTAAGCCAAGCAACCGCACTAACTGCACATTTGAGAACTCATTCTGGAGAAAAACCTCACAAGTGCTCCATGTGTCAGAAATCGTTCGCCACATGCATAACTATGGAAACTCATATTAGAACTCATACCCGGGAGAAATTCTATAATTGTTCATTTTGCTCAAAACAGTTTTCAATGGCTTTCAATTTAGAACTGCACTTGCGGACTCATACCGGTGAGAAACCTTACAAATGCTCTATCTGTCGAAAATCGTTTTCAGCAGCTTCAAATTTGAAAACCCATATAAGGACTCATACCGGGGAGAAACCTCACAGTTGCTATATGTGCCAGAAATCATTTGCTGCACATTCAAATTTAAAAAAACATATAAGAACGCATACTAGAGAGAAATGTTACAATTGTTCATCTTGCCCAAAATAGTTTTTGCGGGCTGAACATTTAAAAGTTCACTTACGAACTCATGCCGTCGAGAGACCGTCTAACGAGGGTTTAGAAAACATAAAAAACATACCAATCGAACAAAAATGTTATCTGGAATCTGGAATGGCCGGTAACTCAATCTCATGCGCCCGGTTAGGTCATCAAAAGGTCCGTAGCCCGTCTCTTTTAATTTTCCCACGCTCACCGGCACCGAGGAGAGTTGAGTTGAAAAGGAGGAAAAGGTTCTCACCTTGCCCTTGCAAAGCACGGGAAATCCCACAGTTCCACAATGGCCTAAACTTCCGGACTCCAACACAAAAAAGTGACCTTTTGATGACCTTAGCGGGTGGATGAGATTGAGTTAGCGACCATTCCAGATTCTAGACAACATTTTGGTTCGATTGGTATGTGTTTTATGTTTTCTAAAGTACCCACCCCAGGTTTTCCAGTTCATCTGGAAAACCTGGTCAATTCATTAGGAACAGGGAACCTGGGACTTAGATACCCCTGAGGGGAGTCAAAATCGTTACACCCTGTTCCCATAAGTGCTAGTATTGCTTGAAAGTTTTTAAGCAAGCGCACTGGGTGTACATTTGAGAACTCATACCGGGGAAAAGTACTATGAATAATTTCTTCACACACTCCGAACTTAGAACTTCGCATACTGTAAAAGCGTCATTGTCATTGCGATAGGTAATACGAGGGACAAGGCTACAAATGCTCTTTGCGTCAAAAATATTTTCAGTGCCCTCAAATTTGACACGCCATGTAAGGACTCATACTAAGGAGAAAAATCTGCATACTACTTGCGTGGTGGATTTGTAAATGTATAGTACTAATTTCGTGTTTACTTGACGGTTCCAGAGATTTCGCAATCCGAGAAAGAGCGTGTTCGATAAAAATTTCTAGCAAGTGTCAAACTATTTGTTTCAGGCAGGTTAAACGCATTGCCAGAGTTTGTGTAGAGGACGTCACGATCAGTGGGAGTCGCACAAATTGTGAGATACGCATTTTGTAGTGATTAGTGAATCTTATGACGGATCTAGGCAGCCATTCCGCTTGAAAATATGCTGCGCGTACCGGAGCTGGCAAGCGCTTAGGTAGAAATCGGCATAAAAAGATGGATTTTTCAACTGTAAAAACGCACCCAAAATGATTTACTCCAAAAATCTGCTGGTGCTATTTTTTTTGCAATATTTTTAAGCAATTTTCAAAATTTTGTTTAACCAGTTGGAGAAAGTCGATTTTCCTTGCCGACGAAAAGTCGACTATCTCCAAACCGGTCAAACAAAATTTTGAAAATTGCTTTAAAATATTGCAAAAAGGGTAGCATAGCAGATTTTTCGAAAAAAATATTTTGGGCACGTTTTCGTGAAAACACTGTTGATAAATCCGTATTTTCATGTCGATTTTTACTTACGCACTTGCCAGCGCTGCTACGCGCGACTGATTTTCCAGCGGAATAGCTGCCTAGATCCGTCATAAGATTCACTACAAAATGCATATCTAACATTTTGTCCGACTCCCCCTGATTGTTCTGCCCAGGGGGTGGCAATGGTTAGTATATGCCACTCTGTGTACACGAAATTATGTAGATCGTCCTCAATGTATCAAGTATTCGTTTTGTGGATCGTCTAAATAGTTCATATTTTATATATACTTTATTAATTGCATATTATGTCCAATGATTTGCAGTACAAATGTAATCCAGGCATTTCCAACAGATTTGGCTATACAAATAAATTTATGCCCGTACTTGCTCGGTGTCTCTTTTCGTTTCTCACAGAAATGGATTTTTCTCTCAGAAATCTATCGAAATTAGTAAAATAATTAATCAGACAGAATGTGAAAAAGCTCTCATGTTTAAATATTTTGTTTAACCCGGCCCAGAGATCAATATTTGTATCAACCTCATATTATAAATGGTTTATTCAATTTATTTGTAGACCAAAATACGTACATGTCACCACGTAAATGTAAGAATTTTTTAGGATCGGAGATACTTTTACACAGTACTTAATCTAGAATTCGCATAGTCGGTAATGTTGATTGAAGTTTTAGTACATTAATAATTTGAAAATGTGTTACCACAGCTCGGTTGTCAATTCCTTTCTCAAAATGTCTTGTTTTATAAATATTTTTACTTTCGATTAATTGTGTTATATGATTATGATAAATTAATAATTCTCAAATGATTTTCAGTGATTGAATCTTCTCATATATAGACAAGTGTAAAGTCGTTCGTGTGTAAATGTATTCTCAACATGGTGTACAAATCGTATTAAAATGATATTAATCTAAAATATTATTGACAGCGGATTTCTGAAATTCTTGACCCGAAGTAGTCTAACAAGAGATTAAAAAAACACCCTGTACTTCAGGAAGCAGAAATCATGATTCACACTAAGAATAAATTGTAAATTGGGAGTGTTTCTGATAACTGCGGAGAACCGAAACCTGAAAGTCTGTTCGTCAAAAATTAGAAAAACGAGAAACGTTTTCCAAGAAGGTCCCGTTGAAAACTGACACTACAAAGAAGAATGACAACACAGGCTTAGATTTAGATTTTGCTTTATTCAGGTGTCAACCAATTCAACAAAGGAAAGGAATACAATTATGTGACTATAAACTGAACCTGTCTATGCTGCTCTCCCATTAGAGACACCATAATAATTAATTTATTGATTGATTGCTTGAAATGCTAAAAGCCGCGCCGGGGAGAATGATGAGAAAGTCTGAGGCGGCAAAGTTGTTAGAGTTACTGTGTTACCAGCAATAAAAAGAAATATTGAGAGTTTAAAGTCCGGCTACGTCACCCTACGAATACTTGATACTTCGCTCTGATCCGCTCTAATCAAAGTGCTCCGGACTCCGACTCTGACATACGGGGGACAGGTAGTGTATGTACAAGGCTCGACTATACTCAGTACAAATGTACCATACCGCCCAGTTGGAATGTCAAAGTATCACCAGATACAGATAAATCGCTACGCATGTTCGCGCCAACCGTATTCTTTTTCAAAGACTCCCAGCAACAATCTGTGTCCACGGACCATTGCTATACAACTTTCAGTATTTATTTCGTTTCCGTTATCGTTAAGACCATTCGTATGGGATTACAAACCCAGCGGGTGACTTATATTGTGCACCCGGGAGAGGGGAAAACCGGGTGGAGCCCGTAAAAACCCACGCCACGTTAGTCGGAAGGAACAGGGATTGGACTACCGTGCAGTGCGTGCCCCCATCACCCTGAGCGATTGGCGCCCCTGGCGGCATGAAATGCGACTGTTTAAATCAGAGGCTGAGATCGCCTTGATGCGACAGGCGGGGATCGAATCCCGTACCAACAGAAGAGAAGACTGGAACACCGACCACTACACTGTCTTGGCTCTGGTGTGTTAACAACAAGAACATGTTCGGATTTTCTTTTGGAAGGCAGTCCATAGAGTCGAAGATTAATTGTTTCAGCAGCTGTGCAATAGTATCCACCACCCTATCCTAACTCCATGGGCAAGGGACATCCGCAAGTTGCGCCCACCGGAGAGGTAGATAGGATGAACATCAGATTAAAACATTTCACCAAATTGTGTTATGTTGACCTACGTTACCCTACATTCAAGACGGTGTAACAACCAAAGCAAAGTCAACGGTTCGGTTGCCATTCTTGTGAAATGACAGGAAAAGGTTCTTCAGGTCTATTCCTGTTCAAATCCCGTTCATACTCGTTCACAATTATTTCTCACTCCTCAACCTTTTCAAGTTGGACAAGTCACGCATATGTCTCTTGTTAAAATCTAAAATTTTACATAATATTATAAATTAAAACCGAAATACAGGAATCTTTTGAAGGTGAAGGTTACGAGAAAAACCAAAGGGATTGTCAGACGCAGAGTGTAAGATTTTTCATTTAAGTTCACACGTTCTATTAATTCCATTCCAAACCGCCCCTATTTTTGTTCGTATGTCGAAATAACTGTTATAACGTTTTTTAGGACAGCCTGCTATTTCAATAGCGTGTACAAATTTTGAAAACAATCTGCCATGTTGTATTTTTTTTTCAAAAAATTAGACCCCGTCTGGGACGTCTCGTAATAACACCATGTACATTTACTGGGTAAACACACCATGTACATTTGGAGACCCCTGCAAAAACTGACGTCATGTTCGAACCCGCTGACTATTTCTTGTCAACCCTATCCATATGCTCACAATGTGATTTATTTTTAGACTTTACAATTCACCCTCAAATGTTACATTATTTGTTTCTCTAGCATTCCACATAGTGCAGTGCAAGAAAAACCAAGTCGTCAAGTTTTCTTTCGCATTTCACAAAATAAGAATATTCTTATTCATTTGATTTTATTTATTCGTAGTTATCGCACAACGTGAGTGGAATTCAATAGTGAATCACTGCAATTAATTCCGATTTGTTTATTATTGAGTTCATTTGCAATGGCGTTTAACTATTAAATTTGTGTACTCACTGATTGCCAACATTCTTCCAGGCAGTAGTCAGCTTTGAGGTGAAATTGCAAACACAATGGAAATTGATAACACACGATGTGTAGCCAAAGTATTAATGGTTATTGATTATGTCGTGTATGAATTGTTTTCAGGATTGAACTCAATCATGGAAAAGGGTCAAAGGGAAAAGTACATAGACAACTGGAACCAAGTACGAGATGACTGGAAATTGAAACCACAGACGAAGGTTGCCGTTCTGCTGGACAGAATTCCAGACCGATGTTCCAGGTAACTATAATATTTAAACTAATTACTAATTACTATTAGACCATTCCAATCAGATAAATGAAAAAAATGACTGGCGAAACACGATTTCAAATCGCGCCGTGGAACCGTTGAACATCCTATAAATGTTGTCATATTTTAGGTGCCATGTTAAGTTAGCCGCCATTCGGACTTGGGTCAATTACATTGAAAATGTAATTAATTACGCATTACAAATTACAGCCTACTTTTGAAAGTATTTAAATTACGATTACAAATTACATGCAAAATTATTGATGTAATTAATTACAATTACAATTACGTAATTGTAATTGGATTTTTAATTAGAATTACAATTACAATTCAAATTACAATTTCAAATACATCCTTTCTTGTGTTTTTCAGCACTAAAAACGCATTTTCTCTTTCTCTAACCAAAACTTCATTGAATCTTTACTAGTCAACAAACGTAATTGAGAACGAAGTAATTTCAATTACTAATTACAATTACAATTACAGACATTTTCCAAGTAATTAATTACAATTACGTAATTGTAACTGTATTTTGTAATTGAAATTACAATTGCCGATGTAATTGACCCAAGTCTGTTAATTACAAACAAAAAAACAAACACACATTTATAGTCTGATGTACCCGAAGGCTTTACGGACTATCATCTTGTATTTGTTCTTCGTTCGTGTACTTTGTATGCTGTATGAGTCAAATTACCATTTGGACTATAGAGAAGTT
>JAQFYE010006733.1:0-10490 GCA_034694305.1 Protaphorura glebata
TGTGCTGCCAGGAGGAATAGAAGCCGTGCCCAGTCACGTGTGCCGAGTGGCGCAGAAGGAAAAGATCAGAGTCTATTAGGCACCTTTGACTCACCCAATGTAAAACCCGTAATTTCTTTCACAATCCGCATGTAATCCGTATGTACGATCCACATGTGTTATTTAACACACGTCTTGGAATAATTACATATGTACATTAATATATACTTAATTGATTTCAATTGCTTCCAGGCGCACAACTGCAACACAACTGCAATTTTCTGGTATCTATTGACCCGGTAGATCAAAATTTATTTTGCCTTATTTGGATGGCGGAATTCTTCTACTGCAAGGGTTACCTTATCTGGACCATTAAATGACAACCACTACGCTCCATAAAAATAGAGTTATTTCAAGTGATAATTAATGACTCATGATTTAAGCTTAATTATTAAATTTCAGCTGTATTAGTCATGCCCGAATTTAATTTTAGCGTGATTCAACACAAATGTCTGACCTGCGTATTTCTTAATCGAAATGAATCATCGCATTAATACCTATTTGATATTGATCTGGATTCCCTAAAGTTTGTCTGTAGAATTAAATGATGCAATGATTGCAATTATTTCGCACAAGTAATTTTGCACAGATGACAAACCGACAAAACTAACTCATTAAATTTAAGTAGACGTTAAGTGGTTTGTAATATGTACCTAATATTAATTTCATTTCTACACAATACAATAATAATTAAATGATAAGGTGATGCTAAGTACGTATATGAATTCCAATGCTCTGAATATTGCGTTAGCTTTAAGTAAAACTATAATTATAATGTTAAGTTGGTTTAAAATATTCAATGAATCATAATATCAAATTTACCAAGATTGCACAATATAATTTGCACTATAAAAGTGCGTGCCAAAAATCATTTCCAATCACTTCAATTCTGGCAATCAAGCGATTATTTACAGATTAATAGTATTTCTTATTTTAATATCTTGACAAAATGGCAAAATCTTGCGCCCTTAAGGCAACTATCTTGCTCATATTTAGCGTATTCGCCCTCGTGAACTCGGCCACAATAAACAGTCCAACCAAAAATAAAATATTAAGAGTATATGAGGACATCAGTGGTGACGGGAAATATTTTCTTAAATGGGAAGTCGATTTCGACACAAATATCAGCACATTCCACGTTCGAGCTCAGACGACAGGTTTCGTTGGTTTCGGACTTTCGCCAACAGGTGGTATGATGAATGCTGACATCGTCATCGGTGGTGTTGATGCACAGGGCGCGACATATTTTAAGGTAATTCCGGCGCCAAGCAATATTTTATTAAAGTAATATATTTAGCATGCTAAATCCGCCATTTTGACTATTAGGATCGACTCGGCATTGGCAATGTTGTTCCAGTAGAAGATGAAAGTCAAGACTGGCATCTAATCTCAGTTTCTGATGATGGAACTTGGACGGAATTAAAATTCTCACGGTTGGTCGACACTTGTGATAAAAGCCAAGGTATCGCAATTACGGTAAGAATATAAAAATTTCGAAGTGCTTTGGCAAAGTTTTATTGAAAAATTCTGGTTAATTTTTTTGAAATATTCAGGCTGACACAGTGAAATTGATTTGGTCTATCGGACGAAGCGACGATCTTAATCAAGGCCACGAGGATATGGGTGTTTATTCCACCATGTTATTAGACCCTCCCATGCCACCGGTCGATACTTCCAAGTAAGTTGTGCACTAACAATAAAAAATAATTTTTTAAATATATTTAAAAAAAAAAAAATTATTTACTTAAAATTTTATTTAGATATGACACATGGACACTAGACAGGACGATGGTGATGCTACCCGACAAAACTTCTTACTGGTGCACAATTCATAGGAGCCCAGCCGATTACACCCAAAAACGACACGTTGTTGGGGTAAGCTGAGAATTTAATTTCATTACAATACAATTAATTAATGGTTTCTTTCTTTGAATTTAGTTCTCCACTATTTTACATGGTAGCGATTCCTTGGCCCATACTCATCATCTCAACGTTTACAAGTGCACAGCGCCACCTGGGCAAACAGACAGAGAAGCGTTCGACAAATTTGTTGATACCCCTGGCGGAGAATGTTACGGGCCCAATCCAATAGTACCTCTTGAATATTGTCGACAAACGTTGTACGTTTGGGCTGTCGGTGGAAAGGTAATTTAAAAAAAGAAAACATAAATTAATGGCTAGAGGAATTGAACCTCTGCACAAGAAAACGGCAAGGAACATTTCAGACCAGTCTGCCGGGATGGATATCCTTCGAATAAAATTTTGTGAAAAAAATTCTTGATTTTCAGCCAATGTTTTTTCCGGAGGATGTGGGATATCCTATCATTGAAACAGGGGAAGCTGAGTACCTCATGCTTGAAATTCATTACAATAATCCGGAAGAACTCTCTGGCGCGTCATTCACGAGTTCAGTCGAAATTCACAATAGTGTAGAGCAAAGGTAACCGAGACTTTAATTTTCTTCGTCCAGTTAATTAATCCAATCGTTCAATTTCAGACCGCAAGAAGCCGGGGTCTTGATTACCGCACACTCAATCTCATTTTCCCATTTGATTCCACCAAATGCCAAAGATTTTGTCACTATATCGCATTGCGGACCGGAATGCACAGGAAGAACGATTGAACCAGCGGGGATTCATTTCACAAATGTCATGCTTCACTCACATCTACTGGGTAATGCCAAAATTACAGCTAATTTCGATAGATTTTGAGCTAAGCTCCCAATTTTTATTAATCCAGGACGAAAAATGAAATTGAGACATTTTCGAGATGGGAAGGAATTACCTTGGATTTCAGTTGATGATAACTACGACTTTGATTATCAACAAAACAGACCATTGAGAAAAGAAACTCATGTCTTACCCAGAGATCAACTTACTATGGGTAATTTGATCCGAATTACCATTTAATTTTTGGAAATAATTTGACTAAATATTCAATTCTTAAAATGCACGACGGATTCAACTGGAGAAACAGGAATCACAATTGGCGGGTTGTCCACAAATACTGAAATGTGCCAAGGAATAATTTGGTATTATCCCAGGGGTGAACTGAGATTCTGTTAAAGTGCCTACGAAGAAGAAAAGATAATGGCGAAATATGGAATCACTAATATTGAGTGGTAAGTGACATTAATTATTATTAATTTTAAAATAAACGGTCGAGACTGGATAGAGAGCTGTGGCGTATCGAAACTTTAGATTAAGTTAAAGAATAGAACTTCTTAATTGTCTTAGTTAAATAATTTGATTACAATATTACAAGGCAAGGTTAACATTAATTTCTGTAGTGCTAGTGTCTGATATAATTGTGTGATAGAGCGCTTCTCCTTTAGTGACTGGAAGTCATTCTATCTCTTTAACATTAGGGGGCGATATCTCTCCAACGTAACATATAAGATCACCTCTTGATGGAAGTATGTGTAAGATAGAACGCTTCCACTATAGTGATTGGAAGTCGTCCCATCTCTTAACATTAGGGGGTGATAACTATTTAACGTTACCACATGTTTAACATTAGGATATCTTTTTGACGCTACCACCTGTTCAACATTAGGGGGCGATAATAATGAAACGCAGTTTTTTAGAATTTAGCAACGTTTTTCATTTGTATTCAAATTCTAGGGACAATATTCTAGCGCCACCAATGATTCTTGAACCAGAATCCATGCGTGGTAATTTTATCGATGTCATTAATCGTTTGGGACCTTGGACGGAGAATGAAATTGATGATTTCCAACAAGAAGTCAGATTCACACAACACTATGAAGGATCATGTGGAATGGATACATTCCCAGAAGAAAAAAGGAAAAAGAAGGTTTACTCCGAATCACCAAAAGCCATCATGATCGGATATCCAGAAACAGATGGCAATTATGCACCGGTTGACACTTGCGAAGTCACAACCACCACAACGACACCAGCCGTGACAACGACGACGACACCACCAGTGACAACAACGCGACCAGTGACAACAACTTCACCCCCAGTGACAACCACTTCGTCTTCGACAATTGTCCTTCCATTTGCGGTTGTTCTGTCAATTCTGTCAATTGCAACGATCTCTTTTGTTTAAACGGGTCATCGAATCGATATTGATTTTAAATAAACCTTTAAAATATCTACAAAAAACTTATTCGTCTGTGTAAGAAAAAACTCTGTCCTTCAAAACCTTTGATTTAAGTAAAATAATGCAAAGCTTATTGTTATAGTGTTGTTGTTGTTACCTTATCGTCCATTTCGGTAGAAAGGGATGAGTATTGTCAGCATAAACATAACTCTCCAGTTGTGTTGAGTCTGTTTGTCCGTATGAGTTTGACTCATTTGAATTTCTACCTTATTGAACATTCGCAAAAATGGATATGAACCGAATGTCAAAGTTATTTACCGACAATGTTCGGAAGACCCAAGCACCCCTTCATCACGTATGCGAAATATTAAGCCAATCCGTCAAGTAATGAAACGAGTACGGTTGGAAGTGCAGTTGCACAATGTTTAATATTTAACACCCACTCCAAGGTTAAACCGGTTGTCAAGTTACAGATGTCCGAAAGATCCAAGAACCCCTTGATTACGTTCGCCTACCAAAAGTATTGTTTTTGCCACGACTTTTCATTCGTTTCTCTACATTCAGTTTCAGTCAATTATTTTTTATTACTGTAGAATACTAATGATGGTACAGTTTCGTTTGTTCATTAAAATGCATGTTTATTTGACTGTGATAGTTGTGACGGTTCAAATTAATTACAGTGTTATTTTGAAATATTTCCGCACCGATTTTGTCTGCGAGCAACAAATCATTATTTCTGCAATGATTAAATTCACTCATTCTTACGGGAATATAATTTGTTGTAAATACTTAGAGAGTGACATTGGCATCGCAAATTTGCAATCGGAATGTTTGTTATTTTTCAGATTAGTTCTGAATTAGCTTTGAAAGCACGAAACTTTGGAACCACCTTGGTTACCCAGGATCACAATCACAACGATTTGAATCCGAATAAGATATGGACGATATTTTTTTTTATTTCTTTTTATTTATTTCTGGAACTTTCGACGCCGTCATTATGCCGTGCACCTTTATTTAGCTTGGCTAAAGACGTACACACATGGCTATTTTTAATTCGCGCGTCAGACTTTAACGTGGAATGACTCTTTGGACCAGGAGTAAAATTCTTTACAAAATGCAAATCTCAAACTAATGCCTGTCGTCACCTGATTGTGAGCTGTGATTAAATTTTTCCAATTGTCTTCACAAATAGTCAAGTTATGTTTGTTGTATTTTTCAAAGCAATAAGCAAAGAGCGGCAGTAAGGTACCACCAGGCAATTAAACTATGCTAACTAGGCCAGTCATTAGGCTCCTGCCTTTCTGTAAACAACTTGTGTCAATTCCATCGTGGTTTCAAAATGCATGAGATTGGATGAGCCGTTATTTGGAGAAAACGGAAAGAACTGACAAGGAAACCTTTCCAACTGTTCCGACATTTTTTCTGCGAGTTCATTCACTCATGCAAACACAATGTGTGAAATACCTCGTGCCAGTTTTGCCGCAAAATGCTTTAAGTGCCCTCTAGTGGTCAAGATGAATTGAACGTTAATGGCAATTGAGAATCCATACCCGCAAAAGGCCTAAATTTTAACACACAAATGAAGCCATTTGCTAGACATCGAAGTCTATCCCAATCACTCTGTCTTGGGACGGCTGCTCTCCGTCTTCTTTTACTGATCACTAGCAGATTCATACGCAGGTGTCCGGCAATGATATCTCGTAGTGACAGAGTATGTGAAAACATAATAAAATACCATAAATTACATGCATGGGCAAAAAAACATTTCGTATTACGACATTACGACGGTACGGCATACGTCACGTGGGCGACGCGTCTGAAAGACACGAAGTTTGGGCATATATATGACCCGTCTCCTACGTCACCCATGCTCTCCTGTAGGATAAGTAAATCCTTATGTCCCGAGTGCAGACTGGCTTCGCATTGCATCGCATTGTAGTAAGCCAGTCTGATTCGCCGATACGCCTTTTGGGGGTATGGTTTCTCATTCGCCATTTATGTACGTTATATCATGACATCTGGAGGTCACCGAAACATTTTGCGGCAAAAGTGGCTAGAGCTCGCAGCGGTCCCGGTCGGGGCCGAGAGTCGGACTGCGGTCCACGGTCCGGTCTTGGATTTTTAGGACCGATGAAGTTCGGTCTGGTCCGGTCCTTACCGTTTGACCGAAGCGAAAACAGCGGTCCGATCCGGTCCTTACCGTTTGACCGAAGCGAAAACAGCGGTCCGATCCGGTCCTTGACCGAATTTTGGCGCATGACAGTTTTTACATCCAACTAAGTTTTGTATAGCTTCTGCGGTCCGATTACAACAAGTGGACCGGAAGAAACCGCGGGCCGGTCCGGTCTTCAACCGAGTTTTGGCGCAAAACAATGTTTATCTGTAGCTAGCTTCTGTATAATTTTACGATTGCTTTGGTCAGTTACTATTCTCTCAATCGTCTGAACAGGAAATGCATTAGAAGGCTGGGCAAATCGAGAAACATTGACCGGAACTGGACTAGGTCGGTCCGGTCCGGTCCTTACCACTGGACCAAAATGTCGGTCCCGGTCCGGTCCTAATTTTTTTTCGGTCCGGTCCAATTTCTTGCTAGGACCGGACCGTTGCGAGCTCTAGATGTGGCACGAGATATTCACAGACTTTCACATGAGCGAATGAACTCGCAGAAAAGTTTTCGGGTCACAAGTCGGAAATGTTCCCCTGTGAGCCACTCCGGATGTAAGTATCTCGGAGCTATCATGTACATTTTCCAATTGCAATAATTGTTATGAATCTGAATTTGTCAATCATTCGTTTCACAATCTTATATGTGAATAAGCGATGGGCAATACACGTGTATTTGACACACGACTTGGAATCATTATCTACAAATTAGTACAATTGACTTCAATTGCCTGCACGCGCAGTCAAGACACAACTCCAAATACTTTGTGGAATATATTTAGTGAAATTATTTTGGTGGTTTAATTGTTTCTTATTTGAACGATGGATTTCGCCACTACTACGGGGAGTACCTTGTCAATACGAATACAACAATCCATAATTAATACTACCACGATATTTCGACATGCCATACAGCCAAATGTCAACTTTTGTGTGTCGTATGATAATTAATGACTCATGATTTTATCTTAATTATAAATTTCTCGTCCTCATCATTCCCAAATTTAATTTTAGCACTTTTTCATCTGAAATGTCCAACCTGCGTAATTTGCAATCAAAATGAATCATCGCACTGATATTTGATCTGGAATCCCAATACTTTGTCTGCAGAACTATATGATTCAATTATTTCACAAGTGGATTGTAAATAAGCAAAATAAATCCAGGAATGACAAACGAGCAAACTTAACTCATTAAATTTAAATCGACGTTAAGTGGTTGGTACTTTTGTAAAAGGTACATAATAATAATTTTAACTTTACACAATACAATAATAATTAAATGATAAGGTAGTGTTATTTACGCATATGAATTCCAATGCTCTGAATTATGCATGTAATGAAATTTATTAACGTACGTTATACGAGAATACTTATGTAAGTAGGTTTAAAGTATTCAATGAATCATGATATCCAATTGAACTTTACCTAGATTGCACAACATAATTTGCACCATAAAAGCGCTTTCCAGTAATTATTCCCAAATCACTTCATTTCTGCCATTCAGGCGAACATTTACCAAAAAATATTATTTTTTATTTTAATACTTTGAAAGAATGGCGAAATTTAGCGCCCTTAAGGCAGCAATCTTGCTCATAGTTAGCGTATTCGCACTGGCAAACTCGGCCACAATAAATGGTCATCCCAAAAATAGAATTTTGAGAGAATATGAGGATATTAGTGGTGGTGCTGGGACATATTTTCTTAAATGGGAGGTTGATTCCGACACAAATATCATCACATTCTACGTTCGAGCTCAGACGACTGGCTTCGTTGGTTTCGGACTTTCACCAACAGGTGGTATGATGAATGCAGATATCGTCATCGGGGGGGTTGATGCACAGGGCGCGTCATATTTCAAGGTAATTCCGGCGTCAAGCAATATTTTATTGAAGTTATGTCTAAAATCTTACTAAATCCGCCATTTTATATTTTAGGACCGTCACGGCACTGGCCATGTTGTTCCAGTAGAAGATGAAAGTCAGGATTGGGATCTGATCTCAGCTTCTGACGATGGAACTTGGACAGAATTAAAATTCTCACGGTTGGTGGACACTTGTGATAAAAGCCAAGATGTCGCAATTAAGGTAAGAAAATAAAATAAAATCCTAGCTTTCTGACAAAATCTGATAGAATATTTTTGGTTATTTTTTGTTATAAATATTCAGGCTGACACAGTAAAGGTGATTTGGTCCATCGGACGAAGCGACGATCTTAATCAAGGTCACGCGAATAGGGGAGTTCACTCCGCCATGTTATTAGACCCTCCCATGCCACCTGTCGATACTTCTAAGTAAGCTGATAAAAAAAATTTGAAAACCTTAATAAATTAATAATAAATATAATAATAATAAAACATCTATTACATTTTTTACTCAGATACGACAAATGGACACTAGACAGGACGATGGTGATGCCATCCGCCCATACTTCTTACTGGTGTACAATTCATAGGAGCCCAGCCGATTACACCCAAAAACGACACGTTGTTGGGGTAAGTTGTTAATTTTATAGAATTACCTGAAAATTAATTGATTTAATCTAATGAGACTAATTCTTTTAGTTCTCCACTGTCTTGCACGACAGCAACTCCTTGGCGTATACTCATCATCTCAACGTTTACAAATGTACAGCGCCACCTGGGCAAACAGACAGAGAAGCTTTTGACAGATTTGTTGGAACTGCTGGCGGAGAATGTTACGGGCCAACTCCTATTGTACCCACTGATTACTGTCGACAAATGTTGTACGTTTGGCTGTTGGTGGAAAGGTAAGTTAAAAACAAAAATATATCGAAAAATTGCCAGAGGAATTGAACCTGGGCACAAGTAAACGGCAGGGGTCACTCCATACCACTCTGCCTGGATGGATATCCTTCGAAAATAATTTAATAAGAAAAATTCTTGATTTGTAGCCAATGTTTTTCCCTGAGGATGTGGGTTACCCTATCATTGAAACTGGGGAAGCTGAGTACCTCATGCTTGAAATTCATTACAATAATCCCGAAGAAGTCTCTGGTGTTTCATTCACGAGTTCAGTCGAAATTCACAACAGCGTAGAAGAAAGGTACGGAGCCTTTAATTTTGTTCAATTAATTGTTCAGTCAATTAATTAATTTGTTCGATTTTAGACCACAAGAAGCCGGTGTTTTAATTACCGCGCACTCAATCTCATTTTCCCATTTGATTCCACCAAATGCAAAAGAATTTGTGACTATATCGCATTGCGGGCCAGAATGCACAGGACGAAAGATTGAACCAGCAGGGATTCACTTCACCAATGTCATGCTTCACTCACATTTATTGGGTAACACTGGAATTATACAAAATTTCATGAAATTTTGAACTAAATTTTTTAATTTTTATTATTGCAGGAAGAAAAATGAAATTGAGACATTTTCGAGATGGCAAGGAATTACCTTGGATTTCAGTTGATGATAACTACGACTTTGATTATCAACAAAACAGACCATTGAGAGAAGAAACTCATGTTTTACCCAAAGATCAACTTACCATGGGTAATTTGACTTAACTTATATAATTTCATTAATTAATTTAACTAAATATTTAATTTGTATACCTACGTAGAGTGCACTACGGATTCAACTGGAGAAACAGTAACAGGAATCACAATTGGCGGGTTGTCCACAACGGCTGAAATGTGTCAAGGAATCATTTGGTATTATCCGAGGGGTGAACTGAGATTCTGTGAAAGCGCCTACGAAGAAGCGAAAATATTAGAGAAATATGGAATTACTAATATTCAGTGGTAATTAAGTTACATTAATTATTATTAATTTCAAAATAACGAAATTTATTTACTGATTTTTCCTAATTTTTACTTTGTCTTCTAATTCAAGGGACAATATTCTGGCGCCACCTATAATTCTTGAACCAGAATCCATGCGTGGTGATTTCGTCGAAGTCATTAATCGTTTGGGACCATGGACAGAGAAGGAAATTGATGATTTTCAACAAGAGGTCAGATTCACAGAACACTATGAAGTTTCATGTGGAATTCTTCCATTCCCAGAAGAAGAGAGGCGAAAGAAGGTTTACTCCGAATCACCGAAAGCCATTTTGATCGGATATCCTGAAACTGATGGCGATTATGCACCGGTAGACACTTGCGAGGTGACAACTACCACAACGACACCAGCCGTGACAACAACAACGACACCAGCCGTGACAACAACAACGACACCAGCCGTGACAACAACAAC
>JAQFYE010006734.1:0-10490 GCA_034694305.1 Protaphorura glebata
CAAAATTCGCTTTGTGAATCCCAATTCCAGGAGCGAAGAAAATGGAAGAACCACACTCAACGAACCCAGAACTGAGAGTGAATGGACCAAGAGAGCTATTTTAAAATTTTAAGTAATAAATTATTGAACTGTAAAATTCAAATCGACTTAAAATCTTAGTCAATTGCAGAAGTATTCATTTTAAACAATCTCTCCATCATTGCAAAACACATGGTTGAATCTGTTGTTAAGATTTCCGCAAGTGTATTAATACTAAATAAAGGAACACTGGCGTTCCAACATTAATTTCTATGTGAATAATTATTTCACAAGAAGTCCGAAACAAAGGTTCATGGAATTAAAATTGCCGAATTTACATTTGAATATCAGTTAGAGAATCGTGAAGAATATGCGCTGTGAATACTCTCGTTCAGGGACCAAGAAATGTGCACGTATTTTTGTAACTGAAAGGCTTCCGTTGGGTATACATAAGGTAGCCCTAGTAGTAGGAGAATCTCCTGAAGGAAAAACTCCTTCAATGGAGTAACTGTGCTCTTATTTGAAATATTGATGTTCTGACGGGACTGGAGAATCCCTGATTCAGGCCAGTGTTTTCAGTCCGCTAATATTTATATTAAAATCGCTATCAACTCAAGTTGCGTCGAGTATAAATTTATCAACTTAAACGGCACAGTAGTTCCAGCAGCTATTCTTACCTGTAGTGACTATAAAATTTCTCGACGAAGAATTAATTATCTGGATACGAATTACAATTGACTTGACTAAAAACTGTTGACAAATAAAAGGTTTTAATTGCGTATGAATTTTAGCAATTCTATTATCAAACCCTGTATTATGAAATGTAATTAAATTATAAAATCCTTCTTCTAAAACTTTATAATTTCCATTAAATCCAACATTTAAAATCTGCTCATTGGCATTAATCTCAATTTTGGAAGCGTGTTTCAACATACTCTTAACCATGAACTGATTCGGAAGTGAATTAATAATTATTTTTAGTCATTATTAGCCCGTGGACGCAGTCCTGTAAAGGGCTTATAAATGCACAGTTGAGGACTGTTCTTTGCAATGAGATAAGCAACACGAAGCTACCTCAACTCTTCTGTTCGTCAGACTGCAGCAATAGCGATGCAGAGTGGGGAATATAACATTACGGTCAGAATGCTGTAATTCTTAGAGCAAGTCAGCTTTTGCATATCTCAGGTTCGATTGAAACAGATAAAGGCGAGCACGATTAACCTGTCGTCAAAGTTGTTTGGAAGCATCCATCTGACTTCCCCATCTCTCTGCAGCAGGCAGTCAGATTTCTCGTTTTCCCCATCTCTCTACAGCAGGCGGTCAGATTTCTCGTTTTCCCCATCTCTCTACAGCAGGCGGTCAGATTTATCGTTTTCCACATCTCTCTACAGCAGGCGGTCAGATTTATCGTTTTCCCCATCTCTCTACAGCAGGCGGTCAGATTTCTCGTTTTCCCCATCTCACTACAGCAGGCGGTCAGATTTCTTGTTTTCCCCATCTCTCTACAGCAGGCGGTCAGATTTTTCGTTTTCTCCATCTCTCTACAGCAGGCGGTCAGATTTCTCGTTTTCCTCACCTCTCTACAGCAGGCGGTCAGATTTCTCGTTTTCCCCCTGACTGTACAGCAGGCGGTCAGATTTCTTGTTTTCCCCATCTCTCTACAGCAGTTGGTTAGATTTCTCGTTTTCTCCATCTTTCTACAGCAGGCGGTCAGATTTCTCGTTTTCCCCATCTCTCTACAGCAGGCAGTCAGATTTCTCGTTTTCCCCATCTCTCTACAGCAGGCGGTCAGATTTATCGTTTTCCCCATCTCTCTACAGCAGGCGGTCAGATTTCTCGTTTTTCCAACTACTCTCCGCACCCTCTCAACCACACACTTTAACCTTGGAAACCACTCTCACAACCTCTCACCAACTTAAGGCGGAGTGCTGCGTTTAAGCCTGTTTAAGGCAGCCGAAATTTTAAAAAGTAAAAAGCACAAAGTGATGGTAATTGGTATTTTGGACACATCAACCAAATCCTAAGGGCAACTTTTTTAAAAATTCTAGAGAAAGTGGCCCAGAAAAACGATATTAATTTTTTTCGAAAATGGAATTTCTCAAGTGGTTGCGTTAGTCAAAATATTAAAATGAAATTTTAAAATACTGAACGTATGCATTTTTTCGAAATTCCAAAAAGCTTCCCTCCTTGAACTAACCTGCTAGAGAGTGATCACAACCGGTGGTCAAAATTTTGGTCCGAATTCCAAATTTCGGCTGCCTTAAAAATAATTCTACACTTTCCCCTTGTCTCCCATGTATTCCACAATTTGTTTTTTGGTTGTTGACATTCGACCGTTCACAGGTCAATGCTCAGGGTGTATCGATAAACTTTGAACTCGAAAATTTGAAATTCGAGGGATTCGTGTGTTAAATTTTCGCGCGTTCAATTTTGTCGCCTTCCTGAATCCTGAGTCTACTTTTTTTCAACCACACACAAACCATTCTTTCACGACTTCACCTACAAATCCTACAATCTACATATTTACAAAATATTTCACGAAGTTTTTGACAAATTCTTTGAGAACTGTGAAATGAAGTGAAGAAAATAATTGACAAAAAGTGCAGTGCATATCTGAGGATCTAACATTGTTTAAGAATTGCTTGGATTTGGTATTGCCGTGAGGTGAGTGGGGGTTGACATATTGACATTTCAAATAATGTTTTAAATATTTTGTCCCAACTATTTCCAAATATATATAACGTAAAATACCTATTACGTCCCGAATACAAACCGGGTCTCCAGACTATTTGAAGAAATAAACCGGTCCCGCATACAAACCGGGTCTGAAGGAGGCAAGTTTAAATGGTAACCCGGGTTTGTGATCGGTATTTTATGGTACCAGACAAACTTTGATTCCAACAAAAAAAATTGTTAGAATCTTTTTTGTACCCCATGGGTCTTTCACATAAAGTAATAAAAAAAATTGTGTCCAAATTCAGTTCATCAAATCCATCACCCTATAACATGTTCCAAGAGATATAGGCACGGCAAAAGCTCTATAGCTCCCCCGTCAGATTCGGCTGTATTTTTGATACGATGTAGCCTTTGCCCCCCTGCACAACCTTTGTAAAAGTTCAACTCTGGTGACCTGCGGAGGTCACTCATGTACTTTTGTCTCTATCATTTTTCTTTTCGGTTAACCCCAAGGTCACAGGTCAATGTCAGCATCACGGTCAAGAGTCAAGAGAGAATTATAGGCATAGCGTTAGAATATATTATTTGTTTTACTTGAAGGGGAATTGATCACTAAAGATGAAACCAAAAAAACCTATTCGTTTTGTTCCTGCATCGAAAGGACCAGAAGCAAAGGAGTTGGACAGGATCTACGCAGGTGAAAGGAATCATCCAATCACAAGACAGAAGATGTTACGAATCTACGGAAAAGGGGCAGAAATGGTATTCAGGCAAGGCTTCAATCTTTTTTATGGACTAGGAAAAAACCTTAGCGGTCGGCCGTGGCCTATTTATCACTTCGAACTCAAAGATGAGGCTCTTAATCCACCCCCTGAGGAAAACAACAGCAATCACGAATACCACGCAGTCCCATTGCCAAGAACATTTAAGTTTCAACAGTGTACAAGCCGTGCGAAAGCCCGATCATGGAGATCATACAAATGTAGTGTATGCGATGTGCACTTAAAAACTCCAACGTTGTGGTTGAACCACAAGTGTAGACTGTCTGTAATTACTCATACACACTGGCCGACAAGACATGACAATCAATGACAAAAATGTTGTAACCGCAATAAACTCAAATAATTTTTTTAAGACGCTCCAGAATTAAACTTTTCCTAATCTTTTATTAGAAAAAGTTTTTTTCAAAATTTAGAAGTATTTTTTTCCAAATTTATCTCTTTTCTTATTTTCGCGTGCCCAATTAGTTTATTTGTTTAGGTCCTTGATCAATCGATCCATTCTAGTATAGAGAACGGGAGAAGGGGCTGGGACTGGGTAAGCAAAAGCCTCCCTTTCATTAATTTATACGAAGGATGCCAGTCCCATGTACAAATTGAGTGCAGGTCAAAGCCCTTGGAAAAAAATTCTTCGAATTCAATTTGTTTGTAACCTATTTTTGAGCTCTACTCGTCAAACTACAGAAATATGCATTGAAATTGTTTGAAATTGCAATTGCATAAAAAAAATTCGAAACACCCTAAAAAATTTCGCAGTCAAAGTCTTGACCAAACTTTTGCCGTTTCTCCGACACCGCAAAAGTTTGGTCAAAACGGTCGTCTCTGCGCCTTAAATTAAATTCTTAGAATTTGTCAATAACTCATATATCAATATATTTTGTAACTACGCCAACTTATGATCAAACAACCACGGACTTTCTCTGGAACACCCTGTACTTACCACGATTGGCAAATAGCTCTTGTGGGCCGTCGAGGTTGTCTAACTTGTACGAAAAATGTTTGACAAGAACAAACGTCAATTTCTGCTTCTGTCGTTTTATTTGTTTTTTCCTAATCAGCGACTCATAAACTTTCATTTCTTTCACTTCATTTTCGTCCAATTCTTTTTCCGTGACGAATTGAATGACAGAACCTGTCAAATCTGTTCCGTCCCGTTCAATCTGGATTTGGATGTCCACGAGTCCAGGAAATTTTTGGATTACCGTGTGTCTGTTGAAAGTAGCACCTAAGCGCTCAGCTTTTTCTTCGGTTTCTCCAGATAAGTTTACTTTACCAACCAGTTTCCCCAATTTGTAAGTCTGAACGGTCTGAAGAGAATTGTCAATTTGAAATCCGATTGGGTACAATTCCAAGCACCTGGAATTTCGAGTGAATCGTGAGAATCCATTTGAATCCGCGTTTGAATCAGCAATTATCCGGATGACATTTTTGGGTTTAATCTTTCGTTGTGGGTGTGGGATCGCTGTTGGCCTCAAATCTGTATCATGTCCATTTCCAATTTGCGACGATGATTGTCCATTTTCGTTTTGTCTAGTTGATGGACCAGCAACACTTGGAAAAACGTAGGTTGTGATTCGGTGGGCAGGGGCAGGGGGCAATTGTTCCAATTTAATTTTCTTCTTTGGTTGATTTTGATTTTGCTGAGAATCCGGAACGTCATCATCGCTCGAACTTCCTAAATCCAGCCGTAAGTGGCGTACCCGCGGTGGTGGCATAGTGTCTCTATAAAACGAAACAAAAACTATAAAAATTATATTTTCAAAAATAAATATCAAAATTCAATTATTATTTCGAATTCCGAGATCCACTATCAGTCCCAGCCGTACCGGACACCGGCAATCCTGGTCTTAATTAGTGATTCGGTTGCAGAGTAGAATATTGATAATATTCCACAAAACACCGAATATTGATATTCTGATCGTACTTCGCCGTAGGCTTTAATTATTATTAAAGTGAAAAGTGTGTCTGTGTGTCCAAAAAAAATCACTCACGTAATTACAACGTCAGGATAACTGTTAACTGAAATGCAGTTTCAATAAAAATTTAAAAATAACCGAACACTAGAACCATACACTAGAAAAATATCCAAATCGTGTAATTTTATTTTTGCGGGGTGTACGTTCGAAACACAAATATTGATTTTGACGGACAACGGCCAAGTCACAAGTCAAACGACAATTAAAGATTTAAAAATAAAAAATTAAATCATAAAATCATATGAATACAAAATCCAATGACAGACTTACAATTCTATTGACCCGTTTCGTCACTGACATTATATCAAAGAGTCCAAGTGGTTGACCTCTTGACCTTGACTTAGATAACCACGCTACTAAGCTCCACTCCAAATTTTGATTATTGTTTTCTGTCACTTCCGTTTTGATAATTTTGATTTTCCACGTGTCGTTTTCAAATTCGCGGTGTACGAGTTATACAAGTTAGTTCTGGTCTACGGATGGGTCGTTCATGTGTTATGTCGTCAATAGTAGTTCATTGTACAAGGTCTAACTTTGGCGGTGTCTTCCAATACAGGTAGGCCAGTACCGTAACGAGTTGATATTGTTTGCTTGGTACTCATGATGGCAATGGGAAATAGGTCTGTCCATTGAGCACCAACTTCTTTTCAACTGACGTCAACGGTCAAAATTCCTATTCAACCCATGCACTTCATGTTCCGTTGCGAATGAATGACCTGTGTCCCAATCTTTCTATTTCAGACTCATGGCTAACAGGAATTTCAAAGAATATCTTCTAATTTTTCCAATTCTTCCTTTTTTGTTATCTCCTTCATAACTTTCTAGGTTCATCATTTGAAGTTGTTCTGTCTCCGAGACTGCTCTGCCTATAGGTTTCCTTTCCTTTTTGTATTCTGAGTCTAGGAGTTTGAATTCATTTTCAAATTTCTTATAGTCCACTTTCCCTCCTTAACGCTATGGCAGATTTAAAAATGATTTATGATTTAAAAATATTACAAACTTCGCAACTGAAATAATTAAACCTATAATCAATCGGAAAGCATTCATTAAATTATTTCACCATGCCCTGAACTCCCCGTATTCAAAATTCCAGACTTAAGTATTAACAGTAACAGGAAATGCCAGACTCCTTAAATTTGTATGACTTACAAAGGGAAGCTATATACGCCACGAGTGTCCGACCTAGACAGGCCATTCACTTTTCTACACGATTTGGAATCCCCTGACATGAGAATAGTTAAAGTCGCGTGTACAAATGAAGTACTTTTTTTTAGTCTATCTTCATAAATTTTATTTAAAAAAATTATGAAGATTTTTTTCTTCATATTATTAAGATTTTGACTTTTGAAAATTTTTAAATCGTGTGTCGAAATGCATGCTGTTTCCGTCGTTTTTCAATTCGCACGCGTCAATGTTGAGAGATGCCCATTAGATGCCATTCGGAAGATATTGAAAAATTCAAAATAATTTTTTTCGTCAAGATTTTGATTGAATATATACCATTAATAAACTTAAGGGAACTCAAAAATTCACTGAAAGAATTATTACACTTTTCATACCCATACTTTTCATACCATAGAAATACAGGTTTGAATATTTTACAATAATAATAATATCCTTCTTTTGTTGTTCTCCAGTCGCCTAAGTGAAAACCATTTGAACGCAATAAAGTATTCATTTCAGACCGTGACCTGACGAATAAAATCATTCCGGGTATATAAACTTTATGCCATAGACTAATGGGCATGTTTCCCAAACCTACAAAAAATAAAACCTCCTAATGATATTTAATATTTTACACTTAACAATAATTGTCAATTGGAACGGACGCCTCTCACATCATTATTTATTGGGTAAAAACTGGTAAAGGGATAAACTCCGCTCTAAGTAATATTTTTGTATACGTGAAGCGCTAGGAATATCGAATTCAACTAGCTTCTAAATTCTTTATAAATTCAAAGTTTTAACAGAAAGAGAAGTTAAATATTTCTATAGTTTGGATTCATAATTAAGGTTCAACCGTTCGCCACAAATTATTAAACATATGAAGGACTTTATATAACGCCATGCATTAGTGACTTCACAGACCGATGATGCCGTGAGTGGTGTGAGGTGAACTGCAGCTTCAGGCGTACAAAATTAGTTCGAAACGTTGTTACGGTAAAGATCTTACCGGATATATCCAAGTCATAGTTCCTCTACTTCGCTTACGTATCTTTATCTTCGCGTCAACCTTTCGTTTTAGTGGTAAAGCCTTTTAAAATCTCACCTGGTGTAATCTCTACCATTGTAATCTAATCTCGTGGGGCGTCGCTTACATCCGCAATTTCGAGTTGCGCGACGGAAAAATTCGGAACCCACCCATTCTTTGTCATACATGATAGACAAGCGTGGTACGGCACCGTATGAGTAGTAGTGTAGTGTATGACATTGCATGTCAGTGGAAAATTCAATTGCGACGCTCCATAGCTGGATCGTTTTCTTTATTACTTATTTAACTTAAATAAAGAAAAAACCGCTACTCTCGGCTGGTTTAATTATTGTTCCGGTTTTGAACTATTAAATAATTAAAACTTCGCACGCGAGTATCCCAGACAAATCCAGTCATTTTTATTTTAGTTACCCGGAAACTTGACTCTTGAATGGAAATTGTGTTTTGTTCCGAGGAAAAAGTTAAAAATTATTCGGAATTTAACCAAGGACTATACTCCACGCGCTAAAGCGTCAGCTATACCATATTTTTTGCTCGACCATGATTCACGGCATACACCGGTTTTTCTATTTGAGGCCACCTAGCTGTAAACATTCGCAACTTGTTGAATTTCTTGTCAGGAGGAATATGCAAGTGCAACGGCCTGGGGGCTCGATTGTTTCCTTTACTACTTGAATATAAAAAATCCTCTGTTTTCTGCGTTATTAAAAATTAATTCAATTAAGGCAGTTTAATTTAGAGGGAGATAGTGTGGCGTATTCTTTGTAATTACAATATAGTTTGAAGGATTCAAAAGCCAAAGCTTGTCAGAGGAAAATTTAATTGCGACGCTCCATGGCTCCATCCTTTAGTTTAGGAACGAGCCCTTTCATCTTCTAATACAATATTTTATACACTGTAACAGTTTCAGGGAAAAAATGATTTAGGCCTTGAATTTAGTTGTTTCATCAAACGAAACAACCGAAGATAGTGTAGCGACTTTTGTGGGTAACTGAAATAGTGTGTATACTCTTGTGTACACATTTAATTTTCATTACAGCGCTCACCAGCGCCGCTGCAGGCATCTGATGGCTGGGTCGGTTTCCAAATTTCTCAACAAAATCTATACATCGACATTCCTTCCACTCCGCGGATTTCGGTTGGGAGGGATAAATTTGGTGTGACTTTTAACCAAGTTTTGGAACTTACTTATTAGTTTAAAACGGTTTTGACGGATTTAGCGTGCGAAATTGTATGTACCGTTGCCACACAGAATTTCAACTGCACATGTCGTATGTTGTATGGATTTCCAGAAACTTTTCTTTTGTTCGTTTGGACATCTGGAGATGGTCCCATTTCTACGGTGAGTCGAAAGTCTCGGGTTCTTCGTAGGTCACTTCCGACAATTTTAGATTTTTAAAGTACGACTTGTTTGACTTGCTACTCACCTAAAGAATGGGACCCTCTCCAGATGTAAAGAAAAGAACATTACAATTACATGTAAGTTGGTACGTCGTACGCTAAATCCATCGTCCGTTCTTACAATCACATCAAGTCTGAACTCTTTATTCGAATTTTTTGTTAGATGTCGCAACGGTTTAGGATCGCCAACCCGACTTTACCAACTGCTGTACCGCGTGTCGTTGTCGTAGGATCGGTGCGGCGTAGCTTTCGCTTAATATGGAATTGTGTGAAGTTCATCGTATGGCTCGGATATTCCGCGCACGCCATTCCATTTAACTGGAACAATGAACTAAACAGATTTGCAATGTCCACCACGGGATGGCGTACTTCAATTTACGAGGTCACAACCACAACCGCCGTCGTTTTCACTACAACGTCTTTGCAGGTAAAATCTTTTCTAAGATGTGCCAACCTTAGATGATGTAATGTAGTATGGCTTATAACCTTTAAAGAAAGATTTTCAAATGTGACGCTTTTCGATCAACTAATTGCGATATTTGATTACATCATTTAATTAAAATCAAGTTTCCTCGACACCACCGTAGAATCTTAAAATTGCTTTAAAATATATCCGTAATTTTAGCATATGTCGATTTTTTCAAAGAAATTATTTTGGACCGAAATCCACTTCGATAACTGTCGTTTGCCAACATTTGCTAGTCCGCTCATCAGCGCCTCCTTCCAGGGTTATGAAATCGGAATAACCTACGTACGAATCTCGATTAATTACGCAGCTGAGATTTTTCCAATCCCCTTTGCTGTGGCTGTAGCGTTAGTGTATAAGCAATTAAATAGTCAAAAACTACGTTGTGAATTACAGGTTTATACACTTGCTGAAGAGGAACAGAATGGGAGTCTGGAAATACAGGAAGTTTTCACATTATTGAGGTGTCTCTTTTGCATCACATGTGTATCTGCAACAACATTTCGTCTGAACACCATTTTGAACATCCATCACATGGTTGATTTCACGAATGCATTACTCAGAGATATTGAATTACGTGCGAATGATGGGATTCTCCGCTCCATCCACAGAATCGCCCGATTGAATGAACTGATAGTGGCAACGCTAACTGTCCTTCTTTCAAGTGGGATAGGAATTTGCTTTATGCTGGCGCTCAATTGCGACACCAACTATATGTTCAGCTCAACTGTAATCTGCGTTCGGACCGGGCCAAATGAATGGACACATAAATCGCTTTGGTTCACCATATTGTACGCCATCTTCTGTGTATTCGTACTTGGTCAGCATGCATGTACGGCTTTGGTCTACCTGGAATCATTTGGACTGTGTACACTTCATGCATACTGTTCGTGAATATAAGTGTTAGTTTAGTTGATATTTCTTTTTCTTGTTATTAATTTATTTATATCCGAATTATAAAT
>JAQFYE010006735.1:0-10490 GCA_034694305.1 Protaphorura glebata
AGGCCATTCTGAATTGTGAACTCTCTCCCCATGCTTGGATGCAGTCGTCACTGCCAGTAAAGTTGGGAGGTTTGGGTATTATCATTTAGAGTAGGCAGTCGACTGGACTCAAACAACTTCACTGTTGAAACCAGTAAATCAGTTCAAGTTCAGATTAATGAAAAGCTAAATTGATTACCAACTCTCAACTATACGATGTCATACTTACCTTGAAGTTGTCCGTTTCCATTTTGTGTTCGTCAAAAAAAATATTTTGAAATCACAAAATTGGATAGATTGAAAGTATAAAAAACTCCACGGCTTTTGCACGCTTTCGTGTCATTGGATGTTCAACTAGCACATGCCGTCGCAGCTCTTAGTTAAAGAAATCGATTGTTGCCATTTCTGCCATTTCTGCCGGGCAAAAATGAAAACAAAGGTGGTTAAAACCACCATTTCGGCCACTTTTCTGCCGGGTGATTTTAACCGTCGCGGAACACTGGGTTATGGACATTATCCTGAGCCTGACTTTGTAATTTAAACATATTGTACAACATATCATTTTTGTATTTAGAAATTGGTTCAGTTATGTTAAATATCTTACGCCTATTGGTGAATCTTCTTGTCTTCTTAATTTCAATGTTTCGGTATTTTGACTTCGTTGTCCGTCAATGGTCTCGATGATTTTTATTTTTTGTCCTTTTCGATGTCGTGTTCAAAACCTTTCTACTTCCGTTTGATGAATTTGTTTGACCACTTTTCTGAGATTCAGTTTCCCAGTTCGGTTTTGGTGTGCTAGATTCTGGCGTCGATGGAATGGGTTTTTTTTTGCTCTGGGGGTTATTCGCACGAGAATCCGTGGTCTTATTAGATTTAAGTTTGCTCTGCTGAATGAAATTTTTGTAATCTGTTTCAGTTGCAGTGCCACTCATAATCTCTTTTGATTCATCAGTTCGTGTTTTTGTTTGCTTAGCATAATAACTCGGTTTTGACTCCGGAGGATCATTTGGTGACTCCTTTCTCCATTTTGGTTCAGCGTGAAGAATTTTGGATTTTCTGTTGTCCCAATCAATTATTTTGACATTGTATTCGTGCACCATTTCCATTTTGGACTTTAGAAACGTCATAGCTACAAAATAGTTCTGGTTCTTTAGAAGTTCCGTTGTGGCCACTCCATTTTCTGTTAGGGATGTATGGATTTCCAGATTTCTAAGAATGAGCAATTCGTATGGGAAACGGCTGGATTCGTACGCTTGATCTTGTATATTAAAAGCAAATGCTTGTTTTAGATCTGTAATGGTTTTGAGTCCATTGGCTGAAAAAAGTTGAAATTGGGAAAACCAGAAATTCATTTTTGAATTGAATAACGAAACACCACTGGCTGTCGCATCCTTGGTCTGATTAAGGAAATATCGTACTTGAAGTGCTGACATGTAATTGTTAAGAATTTTCTTGTATAGATCCGGTGGAAGTTCGACTGCTGGAGTAATTTTTAAATTATTTTGAAGTTCTTCTTCATCTGGGATCATGGGAAGTTTTGTAACTCTAGAGCTTTTTCAACGTATTCTCGTACCAAACAGTCGGTTTGAATGGAATTTAGGTATTTACGTATACATAGTGACTTCTCAGGATCCAAAGTCTCCAGTTTGTCTTGAATGATTTTAATTTCTTCTTGGTCAACAATACGACTTAATTCCATATCCAAATCAGAACTTCAGTCGTCAATATTAGTCGCTTGAACAAATATAAAAATTGCCTCTTTATTTGCATAAAATTGGAATGAGCACCGAGTGACAACATTCACTTCCCCCGGTTAGAGGCAACTTTTTCCTTCTCGGAGGAATTTTAAATCAGTCCACCGAGTGATAAAAGGAAATGAAAACTGTTTTTTAAAGTAAATGTTTGCGACGCGCCAATTTCAAAGTAGTCTGAGAGATAAAAAACGCCCTGTACATACATACATGCAAGCAGACATTAGCTGAGTTGACCAATGAAGCATATATGAAGAACTAAATACAAAATCCAGACAGACTGCAAGGACATTTAATTACCTACTGAATTTTCAAAAACAATAGGCAGCTGGTAAGGGAAACTAGTTTTACTTGTCCATAAGCCCTGTACATTTAGCTAAAATATAATTAACATGTTTGTTTTCTTGGAATCGCTCGTTGTTATAGAATTTCTACCTGCCAAATGTTTTTGAACAGACATTAATTTAATTACAAAATGAATAAAAAATTCAAGTTGCAATTTTAAGACACGGCTGATTTATATTATGAATGTTGCTACGTAGACACATATTAAGTTTACTTGGACAGACATTTATTGTAAGAAACACTGTATAGTTATAATAAGCATCAAAATTAATTGTTCTCATTGCAAGTGAATACCTACTGCAAGGAAATGTGCAGCGAAACTGTTTTTTAAAGTAAATGTTTGCTAGGCATTTGCGGTTACAAAATAATCATTTTGATTTCCAACGGAAATTTTAATTCGAATAGTTATTGTGAGTATAAACGATAATACACGTTAAAAAACACTGGAACGTGTTAAATTGTCCTTCGACTTATCAATGTATCATCCAATGTTCCGACAAATCTTTGAAGAAGTTGATCACCTGGGACATTTTCCAAAATGGCTGGTTCCCATTTAAACCGTTTGTTCGAAAACATTTTACACGACTCGTCGTCACTGTTCGTAAGGAGGATTTCATCATTCCGTATAAATTTTTAATGGTTTTTGAAACTGTGAATTAAAATGAGGCAAAAATGCAATTAATTTATAATTTACAATTAAATTAACTGAAAATAGAAATTACCATTGATGATGTATGCGCACTACATCATCCCCGGGTAATTGTCCTCTACTAGTTTACGGACTTGGATTATCAATTTTATCACTGCAAAAATTTATTTATGAAACTATTATTAATTATAATAAAATTAAAAATACTAAATATTACTCACTCCGTGGCGTCACGATTTTGACATCCACACCCTCTACATCAGTGATGGCTACAAATGTACTGATTGTACCTCCAGATTCCAGTGATGGGTTCTTCACCATTTCCACCACTTTTCCGAAATTTGGAGAAAAACTCGCTCAATTTTCTCATTTTTCGTCTGAGCAGTAATTTTATCTTTCACCTTGCAGTCATCGTATGTAAACAGGGTACTAAAAATATTAACAATAAGTTACAGTCATTTAAAATTCTTGCCCGGCCGCCTTGGCTCGTATCCTTGCCTATTGTATTACTTATATATTTACTCGGTCGTCCTATGTTGTGTACTGTGGTAGTGTTGTTCTAGTTCTAGTGTAGTCTAGTTCTAGTTCCTGGAACTAGAACTGGAACTAGAACTGAATGGCCGCAAGTTGGAACTGGAAGTAAAAACTAGAACTCCGGTCCTCGGAACTGAAACGTCATATAGTTCCTATTTAGTTCTCATTTAGCTTTCATTGAGAGGAAGTTCATGTATATTCAATGTCGCAGCTATAGATGCAACGGCGCTCATGCAAAAATGTAACTCAATATTTTGTTTGCGTATCATTTCGTATTATTTTGTAGCAATTTTACGTTTAAGTTATAATTAAACAATAAAGTGTCCGTAAATCTAAAGAATAATCTGCAATTCCGCACTTATGTACGTTCAAACACAAACAAAGACAATAGAAACTCTCTTGGTTAATACATACTTTTGAAATCAATTATTCCCGATTTGAAACTTCACAACAAAATTGCTACACTACAACATTGTAACAGAAAAAAATGAACAAGCAAAGTGTGTCCAAAATAAAGTATCCTCTCTCCACTGCTGCTTCTCCGATTTACTGACCTTGATACTCTAGTGCGATTATTGAGCATTTATGTAAGTGAACAGAAATTCTTTCATACTTGTGCTCATTATATTAGTAAACGAAAGTTAGTCCAGGAACTAACTTGGAACTTAATGAGAACTAGAACTATACGGAACTAGAACTAAGAAGTTTCTGGAACTAGAACTGGAACGGACGACCATCAGGTGCAGATGGAACTTGAACTAGAACTAAATGACACACAAAAATAATCAACCGGAACTAGGGCTGAAACTAATAGGAACTGATACAACACTAGTACTGCGTCCAGAAAATACACAACATTTGACATGATATTTTCTATATTTTCATCAAGTACTTCATGGAGTTTATTGTCAATTCTCCATTTCAACATCTTCAAAACGTACATAATCTATTAACTTTCAAGTTCTAATAATTTAGTTTTCTAGAGTATCTTTTTACCTTCCTGAAATCTGTATCAGCTCCGTCCAGAACGTTCCGAGCAGAGACACGTTCGGGTAGAGATTCCAGTCCCGGGAAATCGAATTTTATCCTAACATGTAACAAATTGGCGCGCCACGGTATTTTGCTGTCTCGACTCTTTGTTCGGATAATAAATGAACAATAACCTCGCAATTCATCTTTATCCGGAACTTGGACCTAGTCTTCTCTACAGCAAAATGATTGGCCGTTGTCAATTTGTGAAATGTATTTAATTTCGTCTAATAGATTTTATCTACATTTCAGTGAAAGGATACCGCCGAAAGGGCACACAAATGTCCCCCTGTCAGAATTGGCTGTTTTTATACGTATGTTATAGCCCTCGACCTCATGAACAATTGCCCCGACCGACACGGAAGGTCAACTCTGGTGACCCGTAGAGGTTGCGAAAGTTCGACCTTTGGTTCCCTGCTAACGGAATAAATTACCTTTACAAAAGTTGTTTCACTTACTACCGTTTTAGTGAGACAAGCAACTTTTCCCTCTATAATTTTTCTCTGTGGTCAACCCCCGAGGTCAATTATTGAATCTTGACCGTTCATTGACACTGGTCTGTGTCTTCGGGTGTCAAAATTCGGAACTAAAATTATTAATTGAAAAAATTGTTGTCAAAATATCGTACTGCAAAACGAACTCGTTAAGACAAATGTTAGCTATTAGATCCACCTAGCGTTATGTTTTAACATATTTCAGATATCATGTGGATAAGCTTTTCCTGCGGGAATATTCACTTTCATTCTTACAATGTGACACGACACCAAATTCCGAAAAAATTCTGATTAAATTATTTTAATTGTACACAAAATTCAAAATTTGTAAGTCAAAACAAGCGGAGTAGACTCAATGATTTTCTGTGCATTTTATATCTGAATTTGCTGATAATTTGGATATCGAGCCATGACGGAGTGTAATAATGGTAATTAACAACTAATGGCAAGAATTGTGTTATTTGAGAATTGATTAATGTTGTACATATACAAAATTTGTAGTATTTATTCGCGTGCCTAAGAATTCTTCATTTGTTGTCTATTTTGAAGCCTGATGATGCTAAAACTATACGAAACCGGTCGCTCAATAAATTCCATAAAGTCTGATTAGAGTCATTTCAAAATCGGATTGCAGGTGTTCTTGTCATATATTTTAATTGGAGAATTTATCAAACAACTCCTCAAGCGAAAGAAATTAAATTTAGTCAAGCTTCACTTCCTACCATTGTGAGTTGTCAACATTGACACAGTAAACATTATCAATACCGAAGCACATTCATGCAAGTGGATAAATATTGTATAATATTTCTATCACAGATGACAAATAGGTCATACAGATATAATATTACTAAAGGCGGTACACATGGTAAACCTATCTAAATTATGGCGTAACAGTTCTTTAGATTTTAATCTGCAAATTGGACACTTAACAAATTCTGACAATTCTGACAGCTATAATTTTATGCTACTGGTATGAGGGAAAATTTTATTTTAATGCTTCAATTAAATTTAACTACAATTGATGCATTAATCGAATTTGTCTAGCGTCGAATCGCTAGACAAATTAAAGTTATCTTTGTTATCACTTCGATTATTTCAGAGATAGTATACCACCGAGACTATACTAATGCTAGAGTGCTAATGCTAAAGTGCTATTAATATGTTCAGTTCATCATTGCTGTTCAGTTACAAGTACATTGATCGTTTTATCAATGACAATGTTTAAAATTATTAGTAATGTATTCCTCGAAAGAAAGAAAAAATTACCGACATAGATTTTTATGGGCTGACAACTTCTCAAGAAACGAGTGGTGTAATTAGATCTTTCTCTGTAATTCGATCCTCTTAGCACCAGTAGATCCGCAGTGGCCTCAGGGAAGAATGTGGCATAATGAACGACAAGGCTTAAAAATACAATCAAGGGAACGTTGCAGCTTAGAGCTAAACATTTGACAAGCATCTCAGTAAAGCGAGTGAATATTATATAATTCCCAGATACCAGCACGACAAGTACAAATAGAAAGAATGCCGGTACGACGATATGACCAAAACACTCGTGATGCCTTGCCTGTAGCATATTCATGCACCGATAATTTATATTCCACGCATTCATTTGATCATCTGTCCGTCGTGACGATTCTCTCGACAATTTTTGACTCCTGAATTTCAAGATTACTCAAAATAATAAGCAAATTGAAACCCTTTATTTAATATTCAGTCATATAAATCATCGAGCTCACCTTAATTCAACTAGAACTGTTTCACAAGCAAAAACCGCGACAATGATGAAACACAAAGTAGGAAGGACGGAGGTTCCTTGACCGATGATGTACATTTGAAGGGTCGAATAGAAAATCATCTCAGTCAATGACGCATGAAGCCCCGAATTACAAACTGGGAGAACATTTCCAAGAATATGGTACTCACAAGCATAGATGAACAAAGCAGTTGTGATCAGTTGTATTATCATTGTCATGCCCAAAAAGGAGAATATCAGTGTAGAGCAAATAATATCCATCCTTCCGAATATAGTCGTATTTCGATCCAAATGACGGAAGTGTTTAACATGTCCGAGAATTTGGTTCCAGAGTCCAGCTATTCCTTCTGCACTATTCAACGTATTCCATTCAAAAATTAAAGTCATAATTAATAAAATAAGCGTCAACAATTTGATTGGATCCATTCTCGTACACATGTCAAAAGTTCCTGCATTTACGCGTTGAATCAAGATCATGATTTGTGAAGCTGTCGCCAAGGCCATAACTATGATTGCACAAAAATTCAATAGTTTATTCATGGGCGAGGCGTTGACTTCCAATATAGTATTTCGGTTATGACGAAAAGGCGATATGGAACAATAGTGTCCGTAAAGTAGAATAAATGCTGTCACTCTTTTGGTTCTAATCAATATGTCATCTGCATCCTCACTTAGGACATTTAGAAATTGGGTCCAGTTCTTCCGTACCTGCCAGATTTGATATAGTGATATAGTTCGAAAATCGTCTATAAGCTGTATGTTATTAAATTATAAGCCAATTTTTATACTAAACACAAAATTACAAGATTCGAGGTGCTATTGCAACTGAAAGCATAAATGTTCTTGTCTCAATGGGTAGACTGCAATGGCTCCAATCGGCTTAATCAGTGTAGATTAGCCAAAAAGCTTGACAATGCTATACTGTTTCTATGCTGGACTTCCTGACACACATACATACATATGCGCTATAAAAGGCGAAGCGTTCACAATTACCTTCTGTTTAATGTACTGCCATGGGTCGAATGCAGATCTTGGTGCAAAAGAATGAGTATCCATTGCCATAGCAATACGGGTATGGTGTCGAATTTCTGCCAGTATTGATAGCGGAGTTGTGCAGTTGTTTTGCTCTTGTGAAATATTACAATGAATAGTAAATCAAGGTGTTTCCCTTACATTGTGGTTGACCATACTGAATATTGAAAACTGTATCCATGTATCCAGGTGAAAGCTGTATTCGTTTTGACAACTAAGGCACAGAGTGTTGTCCCGTATCCGAGCCGAGACAAAATATTGTTGTGCCTCTTTGTGTGATTGAAGTTTCTATAATTCAAGAACATATCAGCGCACTCTTTCCATGTGACATTTATTGGTCTTGTTTAAAAGGTATGTAGTTATTGCTTATTAATTCATCCAATGCCACGCCGCAAATATAAAGTACTCCTTTCGTTATAGTTGCTACAGGGCAGTTCAAAGCGTGTGAGTGTCCCACTCTATACAGTTCATTAAATTCATTAAGAGACGTTGTGTAGCTCTGTAGCTACTATGTTTTGTTAACAACTGGCAATTCATACGCTGTTTTTATAATTAAGAAAATCTTTAATGGTACAGCAAAAGAATCAAACAATCACTACAATGGGAAAATAGGCTCGCCGTATAATTAATATACCTTTGGACATCTATATTAGCCGTATTGGGATATTTTGTCCAGGCCATCTGCTTCCCCGGGCCAACACTGTTTTATGAGTTTACTTATATTCAGTTGGCACATTGTCGCAATCCTAATTATTGATGTTAAGAGCAGACACGGAATTGTATTCCGCGGTTTTAATAGTCATATCTGAGCCTTTCTGAGTTTGAAACTCTCACGAGCGCTGTCATTGAATTAAAATATTTAAAAGCCAATTGCAAGGCGGAGCTTTACATTCTAAAAGAGTTGTTTAAGCTATTGAGCGGATGAAATGAATAATTTTGAAACCATTCTCAAGGTCTCAGCTCAGGTTTACACTTTTTGTTCCGTAGCCGGGAATACAGGGCGGTCAAACAGTAACGCGCCTTCAATTCAAATTATCTTCGAAGTTCTGGTAATCTTATTTGAATTACCGCCAACATAACTGTCTTAATTTGCATTAGCGAATTATATATCCCATTCAAATGCGTAACCTTATTTGCCTAGAAGCTGGGCTTCCGGCACGGAGCAATTCAGGTCAATTTGTTTGCCAAATTACAGGGGTGTCTTCTTTTTATTTTTACAGTTTCCAATGGTTCTCATTTCTTAACCGTGCGAGCTAAAAATTTGAAATTTGGAAAGTATACAGCTCTAACATTACCCTTCATGAAAAAAAATTGATGTTTTCACAAAATTTTAAAATGCCGAAGAAATTGGACGTTGAAGTGAATTTTAGGATTTGAAAAGTTTCCAACGAATGTCACTCCGCATGAACGGTTGTCAAGGAGATGAAAAAGGAAATACGGTATCTTGCAGCACAGTGACAGGTATAAATCCCATCGAAGTCAAAATGAAACAAACAACCGAATTTAAAAAATAGATCTTTTGACTGATGCGCTGAAACTCCCAAGGATTCAAAAAATTTCAAAAAATCTGGATATATCGAGGAAACTTATGTAGAATATGATCAGAAAAGATTTGAAATCAAAAAAAGAGTAGAAAGCCCGCGTTTATAAGCTTACGTCGAGACATAAGACTATATGCAGAACTAATAGCCCAAAGCTCTGCTGGGGTAGCATGGCAGGTCAAAGTTCGGAATTCATGGTCACACTAGACGAAGAGACATTTCATCAACAAGATTGCGAATAGGGTTTTTCGAATTTATTGTCATAAGCCGGGGAAACGTGACCCTGAATATGTTTGCCGAAAAAAGGAGAAGTTTGGGGAACGATTCCTGGTTGTCGCTGCTATGACTGGTCGTGGAGTCATTCCTCTCATCAAAGTTACCCAAAATGTAAACAGTAACTCGGAATACTTCAGTCAGCACTTGTTGAAGCCAATTTTGGAGAGAAAAATTTCGAAATTATATCCGGGAGTGACTTTCAAAGTTTTTTTTCGTCATGACGCAGATTCGTCGCGCACGTTCTGGAAAACCACCCCCTGTACAGAAGTCTTGAGGTCAAATTTCGGAAGGACCTTGATTCCCAAGGCAGAGATTTCTGTCAAGAGCCATGGCGTCAGTCGGACGGATTTTTTCGGATTCGGTTACCTAAAACAGAAGAGCATGCGCAGACCGGCATCCCCGCTTGATGGCGTTTGGAAACTTTTCAAATTTTGAAATCCACTTCAACATCCATTTTTTTCGGCGTTTTTGAAATTTTTGAAAACTACAATTTTTTTTCATGAAGAGTGACTTAAGGGCTGTATACGTTCCGAATTTCAAGTTTTTAGCTCGCAGGGTTAAGAAAGGAAAACCATTGGAAACTGTATACATAAAAAAGAAGACACCCTCTGTATTACCTGCAGATTTCGACAAAGCATTCTGGCCAGCCCTGTACAAATGAACACTTGGATTTCCAATTTTCTCTAATGTGTACTCTGTGCACTGAATAATTGAAGGACGAAAAGGGTAGCGTGTGCAAATAGAATGATTCTCACCTTGCTAAGAACTGTTTTTCTATTACTCTTCGCGCCTAATATGTCGAGAAAAACTGAGAAACGTAACCGACACTATTTCAATGTATGTGGCTACTAGGTCTAATCTATGGTGCAAAAATTATACTTCCAAGCAGAATTGTAAATCAAGTTCAAAGATACGAAATGGAATTCTGGAAAACAATAAGGGACTTGTGAAACCGCCTCACAGCTTTGTACTCGAGCACTTTGTGTTATAACGTTTCATATAATTAATATATAGCTCATAATTAATATATGTATGTTAAGGAGGAGGTCTAGGGGAACAATAAGGTACTGTCAAGCCATCTAGAACATGCCGACTAAGCCACCA
>JAQFYE010006736.1:0-10488 GCA_034694305.1 Protaphorura glebata
GCCGTGCGCCAGACGTCGAAATATGTAATTCACAAGGGCAGTCATTACACACGAGCAGAAACAAAATTCCCTAATATTTCTCCGGGTAGAAAAGGAACTCAAGCGAATAAGCAACGCCTCAACTCATTTGCCCAACTGTTGCTAATCAAAATCTTCCAACGTCTGTGTCTTCTCCAAACTCAAGCATCTCAAGATGTGCAATATTAAGAGGTTTCTTTTTCTGCCTGGTACAACTCCGGCTAATTTTGACCACAATTCGCATTAATTTCATATTTCATTCAACTGTTAAGAAATTCTCGCCATTTTAAGGACAGTGGATCGTATTATGGAAGTTCCACTGAATCCTACTATTTCTCGTGTATCACCCTGAGAAATTTCACGTACCGAATTCATGGAGTAATTAGATCAAATGGAAAGATGGCATATAAGCATCATAATTAACTAAAATATGGTATATGATTTCAGCTACTAATCGGTCAGATAAGTGGTTAGAGTACTGCGCAGTCACATATGCACGTAGAGATTAAAGATTTATAGTTCTAATCGAACTAAATGAGAGAATGTTACGCACGTCTCGAATTCCCTTGATGCCCTCATGAATTTCTCACACTGCTTAAACCATTACCCATGAGTGGTTTCGTTCCTTGTTTTGACTAGACTCAATTTCATAAATTGTCCATTGACTGTGCGTGTGTTGCACTACTGATCCATATAATTGGTCTCGTTTAGGTTTCAGTCCTAAAATATTAAACCGTAATAAAATTTCACGTGGTTTTGGTTAAGGTTAAGAGAATGCTTTAAATTATCAATTTAGTCACATGAAACCCAAAATTGTAAATGAAAAAAGATATTGAGGGAAGGACGGATATTTCAAGGCGTCGGTTCAATCAAAATTTTTATAATTGTGTTGCGTGAGTGGCTATAATTCTAAGCTTGTTTTTCTGCTTGCAGGTTCAGGTTGGTAACGTATGTACGTTGTAACACAACACAGGTATTTACATTTTCTATTGTGTTAATTTCAAGTGTGTCTGGAATGTTAGACAATCAAGTTTTCATGTCTATTAGAATTTGGAAAAAGCATAAGACGATGATATCATCATCGTCGTCATCATCATCATGATTATCATCGTCGAATGTTTTTCCCGAGCGAAGCTGTAAACTGTTTCTTTATTAACAATTTAACGCAATAATTTAAATAGTCAAATCGGGTTCGAAGTTCCTGAGTCTGTGAGTCGATCTCAGAAAGTATGCCTTGCACTTGTTAGATGCACATTTAATAGCCATTTGTATAGGAATTGCCTAATTGAGTTGGTTACACTTGCTCTGGTCGGACTGCCTGGAAGAATGATGTAACTAAAAACTTGATTTTTAAACATCATGGATGGTTGCGTGTCATCCAAACCAGGGAAAATATAAAATATCGATAAAAACTGACAACTCAGAAGACCCAGATGATGACTGCAGTGCCCTGGACCAGTTTCGAAGACGAATCTTCTTCTCCCTTCAGATTACTTTCACATGATACAAACTTTAATCCTTAATGCATTCATGTAGAGCAACGTAAAAAACCGGTGGATTGAGTTCAACACAGCAGGGAGGGTTCACTTCACCAAAATGCCTCAATTACCAACAACTCTACCTATTCTTTTTCATATTCCACGCTTGCCATCTGCTCTTTCTTTTTTTCTTCTATAATTTGTGTATATGAATGTACAGGGTGGTTCATAATTATTTACTCGATTTTGCCAAAATTCTTAGCGCTACTCGTACAAACAATTTGCTACACAGCATTTACAAAATATACGTCCAGATTTTGTCGGCCACTGACTTCCAGGTTAGACTGTAGTGCGACCAAATATTTTGAACCGCCTTGTACGTTCGGTACTAACGAATAATCAAAATTGTGATTTTGTACCTGTACCTGTGTACCTGTTCTTTCACAAGGTGCACTATTTACTCACAATTTTAGTCGATCCTGGCATGTCAGCACTTTGGTTATTATTCTGTCAAGTAATCAAGGCGAGTTTGTCAAAGAGTAGGAGTGCAGTGTTTGAACAAAAAAGTTACTCAACTTAAGAAAAAGGGTTACTTCAGAGGCACAATTTTTTTTATAAAAAGAAAAACGAAGGGGTAATTTTGGAAGAGATTTTGTCTAGACTTGCATGCATGATGTTATGTAAACAAAGCAAGGTCAGCCTCCTGACGCGACCTTAAGAAGTGTAAAGACAAAAGTAGGGCCTAATCGAAGCTCTGTATGCTTTCGGGCAAACATAGTGCAATGGGGCGGGTGAAATATGGACTTGTAATGAACCATAATAGTGTAATGGTCAAAAGACACCGAGCAGGCCTTACGGGTTTTGGTCTTGGATGAATTTATAATCATCCTAACATTGTACCAAAATAATTTGACAACTTCCCCACTAGGTAAGCCCATACTGTCCAAAAAAAATTAACCGAAATTCAGAAAAATGTTCTTCGCAGTATTTTACTAGATAGTAAATGGAGGACATAAACACCTTGTAGTAAGTAGTTTTACACTCATCATGGAAATCCCATCATTTCTACACAAATGAGGTTCTTCCTGCTTGGATAGCCCATTTATTTTTGCAACACCGACAACAACACATTTGGCCAACTTTCTGAAATGACTCTACTAATGCCCTCATTTGACCGACTAGACCGCCGACGCGAGTCACAATTTACAAAAACCCGCCAAACCTATCCAAACTACTACATGGTTCTAATTTCCGAACCAGATCCAAGTCCTTGTAATGCGCACTCCTTCCTGTGCTTCCAGAAATTGTTTTCCCGGTATACCCGACAGCGAAGCACAAGGAAATCACTTTTCATGTAAAAATTCGTGCAACGACACGAATGTATGTAGATATTTTAAGAGAATACACATGGAAAGGTTCGCTTGAGATTTTTCCGAAAAATGTAGCCCGCTGGAATTCTCTCAATTTTTTATTTGTGTAGCACTTGTGATCCTGAACAACTTTCGTGAAGGTCCTACCCCCCAAATGCCTAAACGTTATGCAGCTAAAATACACAGGCGGGCATTTAGTTGAAAGCGAGTGAAAGCAGAAGTGAAAGTTACCGTACGGCGTAACACATGCCGACCTGTGTATTTTTAGCGGCTAAACGGGTAGACTTTTGGGGGTAGGACCTTCACAAATGTTGTCCAGGATACCACTGGCTACAACATATAAAAATCCCAAGGAATTCCAACGGCGTACTTTTTCCTATAAGGTTTGTGCCCCCTCAAAACGGTAACTGTATAGTTGATTTTAACATGAGAAGTGATTTCCTCGTAAATAAAGAAAAATCTGTAGGATTCTGCGTGACCCTAATGTTTAGCAATTTCATCTAAGGAACCAGAAATGATGCTCATCAAACAAATTGCTGAGCTAAGATTAATTTGGGACAGGTAGGATATTTTCTACGGATGCGGATTTGCGGTGGTTTCACTTTCACATCCACTTTCTTCTCCGAAGAAAGGGAAATAGACTGGAGAAGGTGATTCAATTTAATTTTGAAAAGAAAAGTAATCCCCCCTTACCATTTTGTTTACTGGGTCAACAATAATATTGAGATGGAAAAGGAAACGTGAGTTAAGTTTCCTCACAGCACGAATCACATCACATCACATCATACCCAAGCCAAAGCCATGCAGCCAAATATGCTGGCGGGCATATTGCCAGAAACTTGAGTCAACTTTTTTAAAGCTCTTGATTTCCCTGGGTGGATTTTCTTGAGAGTCAATAGAAGGTAAGGAATAAGGAATATTCTCATGTTTGCAAACAAACGGAACGCATTCGCAAAGAAAAAAGAACGATGAGTGCGTTCGTGCAAGAGGATTGAATCAATAACGCAAGGGCTCGTTGATCCACCTCAAATTGCATCAACTTTAGACGTTAACTCTTTTCAGAGGAAAAAAAATCACAAGGTATGACCTTAGTTTGGCAGTCGAATACGTGAGGGCAATCAGCAGTGGATCACGGTCACGTCTTGTCAAATCAATTCTAGGTTGGCATTTTCAATCGATGGTCAATTTTACTAAACTTTTACCATCGAAATTTTTGACAACGCAGTATTTTGATGACTCATAATGCTGAAACTATTAAAAAGTCAAATATTCTTTTGACGTATTGACAAAACGTTAAAAATGCAACGTAATGTTAGTCCATACACATTAGCACGTGGACAAAAACAATTATGTACCCAAATTGTGCAATTTTATAGGGATTAAATTTGCAATGCAGCAATCTTTTATTTTACACTAGATAAAACAGGCGCCAGACAACCGTTTGGTAATTTTTGCAAGACACAAATTGAACAGTTTCAGCTGCACTGCAACTCTGATTTATTTCACTGTTTGCGCCTACATGCTGAGGATTCAACGCGATCCCATAATTCCTGCCTCGCAATAAAAATTTCTGCTTTCTAGCTTAAGTGCTGCCGAAGGGCTTTTGTTGAGTTCATTTCTGCATTCCATGCCCCATTAAATTGTCCTTAATGGTGTCTGACCTCTGACCTTCAAAATATGAATCTAATCTCAAACTGCTATCTAAAATCACACGTATGTACACAGTACAATACATACGAGTACTCCAATTTTCTATGCTCTGCTCTGCTCTTTACTTTTCCAGCTAGTTTATGAGTGTAACGAAATTGTAGTGGTGGCCGGTTCGGTGGTGGCACGGAATAATATTTCAAGTAAAAGTAATGCTCGTACCTACTAGTAGAAAGTCCACACGCATTCTTTTCTTTACCTAAATAAGTGGAAAGGCGTCGATAGACACAAAGTGATGGAGAAAAAAAATATATGTATGTAGAAGGTAAACTCACACACTGTCCTAGCGGAAATTTGCGTGACTAATCTGAGAGTCCGTAATCAGTCTATCGTTAGTTCCCGTGACACAAACATTTCAACGTCAGCTTTTCACATGTAGGATAGCCAACAAACTTATGGAGGAAATATCCTTTTTCTTTACACTATGTCAGAAAAACATGTGAGAAATATCAAATATGACTTGTGGTCATGGTCCGACGAATTTTTATTGTTTTGTCTCGGAGTACAACTTAGAACTTCGAAAATTCCAAAAGAATTTGGAAAAATAAACTGTCCAGAAGGCTAGTCCGTACCGAAACCCAACTGGCTGTCAAATCTGCCAAATTTGCCTGGAGTACAAGACAATCGTTGAAGTTACGAATGTAAATGAACTTTGCACCACCCTGCGCGCTTCAAACCACAAAAATTAGAAAGATTCCTTGGAATTGGAATTCGTATCCAGAAGGAAGCCAAGGCTTATGAAAATATTCCACTTGGATAATTCTGGCTGTCTGTTTCTGGTTTTGGCAGACAAATTAGTGGGATTGCTTAAGACCTCGTTGTCATTTTTCAATGAGTCAAGTCATACAAATAAACTCTTTCTAGTTTATGATTATGACCGAACCGAAGCAAACCACTGAAGTGGATCGAGGAAATTACCATTACGAATACATGAAGGAGTTGAACGAACTACTTACATACTAGAGAAGCACATGTAATGTACTAAACACATTAGACATGAGATTGACATAATTTGAATTGAAACTTGGCCAAGACAAGTATCGCTCCAGTGCCTTAGTGGTTACTTCCTGGTTTTAGTCGGAAAATAAATCACATCCACAGTCGCTACATTCTTTGGCACCCGCAACTAATTCCAAAGACGACGAAGATTGAGGACGCGGAATTTCTTAAGAAAATAATTAGCGTGAACTTCTAATAAATTAACGCGTTGAGTACAATCTACGTAACACACAAAGTCCTGATTTCAAAAGTTTTCCTCCTGGTCCAACTTATTGGACAGCAAAACATGGGTGGCAAATGGGAATGGCGACCTGTGAAGATGTAAGTGACAAGGGATGGTATTCCGACGTAAAATCTATGATTTGCTTGAAAAGTCTACCCTTGTTATTATTTCAAAGGCGAATAAAAAATCTCTAGTTTAAAGAATATTTTTTTCACTGAAGTTTCTCATACTTTTAGGGGTACCCAGTCCAGTTCAATTCAACGTCAGAACATAGAGATTCGTGAATCCTGTTAGATGTACATCTGAAAACCGTTCCTTGTGAGTCTCATTTGACTCACTCAACGCGTCGAGTTGGAATGGAAAGGAAAGTGAAAGTAAAGTGAAAGTTTGACTAAACTTTGTTGGTGAAATTCATTGAAAGTAGAAGTAGACGAGAGTAAAAGGAGAGGAAGGTGGTTTAGGAATGAGTAATGAACAAAAGCAAAATCCAAGTAATCCAAGGCGATACATTGTTTATCCCTAGTTTCGGCGCGGTGAAAGCAATAAGTAATACAGTATGTATTTAGGACAAAGTGTATTCAAAAACCTATTCATTCATTCATTCAAAGTTTCTGCACAAGAAGTTGGTCCGATGGAGAAAAGTCACAAATCACTTCGATTTATGGGGCTACGCAATTCAGTTGACATTTCTTCGCCGCACTCACAAGACTCGTAACCAAAACTGTCACAGTCTCAATAATAAACCCAATCTTGCGTTACCTTTCAATAAAAATTGTGTATATTACTCTTTCTGTGACGACTTTCTAAGGTAGTGGTGAAAAATATATTTCTAAATAACCATGTCTACATCTGGGGTCAAACACCAAACATTTTCTGACTGCAATGGCACCAATAGTCAGTCTAGTCCACATTGTATGCACAACACCCTGCCCATTACAGCTAATGTTGCGGGAACATCTAAACCTCAGAAACACAAAACACTCGACTCACACCATTTGGAAAAATCAATAGAATAGACTGAAATCGCACATTGTGTCTACCTCCGGTGCAGACACTGACATTCATACAGAAACCACTGAACATGGTCTATATTGCGTTGGCTGACGGCCTAAAAACATGCAGAACATTACCAGAGAGAGGAGATGCAGATTACGTAACGGTAATGTACATACATGTTATTTGCATTTCCATGTCCCATCCCCATGGTGAGCATGGGAAGAAAGTCGGAAAGGACAGAAGAGTGAGATGAGGAGAGAATTTAATGGATTGGATTGAATGAAATGAAAAGGAACCGAAAAGGTAGTAAAAGTGAGGTTCGAGCTCAAAGGTGAAGTAGTCCAAGTCGACGAGGGTCAAAGGAAAAGTTGGACTCGAAAGTAGGACGATTCAACATTTGGGCGTATTCGTATTCTCTTCTTTTTTGTCCTTTTCGGGTTTCCAGGAATCTGCATTGGCCTACCTTAACGTACTACTCATCTCTCACAAGGAAGACATTTATAAGATAAAGATCGATTCGAGTCAAAAACATCAATTAGCACAAGATAATATTTACGGATATATGCTAGAAATTCTTAAATCATTGTAATCGTTCAAAAAATGCTCTGAATCTAAAAATTCGACAAAATCTTCATATTCGTGACCAGGACACTTGAGATTGTGAAATAATCCTGGTATTTTTACTCCAATTTGAATTTTACTTGGAAAATAGTTCCTTGTCAGTCAATCCGTGAAAGTTCCAAGTCCTCGAATTAAAATTGCAGATCTCAGTGCAGTGTCCTGCGCTTCTCTGACTTTCCCCCATTAACATTACATATTAGAACCAATCCATACTGTACTATATACTGCAGAATCGTTCCGGCTTAAAGTTCATGAATAGGAAATAATCGATTCTGGACGGACGCAGGACTCAGAATTTCGGTCTAACTAAATCTACATCTATATCATCTAGGAATTGACTTAGCAGTAAAAGTAAAAGGAATGCGAAGATGAGCTGAGCTGAGCATGGAATCTACCACAAATGGTAAAACCCAGTGATGAGTCAATTATGCCAAATGACAAATGGTAAAAACCCAGTGCTCAGTTTTCTTGGTACATCAATAAAAATCAGTGCGTCATGTGACAAGTATTTTTCGTAATTTTGCGGTTTCAGTGGACTTCGGCGTAAATTTTATAACAAGAATTTCATGAATCCCGACCGGTGACAATCACGACTTAATGACTTTCATAGATCTTGTCTAGGTGAACATCTTTAACTTTGTGCAAAATCATCCTTGAGTCCAAAACGCTTAAGAATTCTCATAAAAAATGGCGGAAATTAAGAATTGGCAAAGGTGCAATTTATTACCTTATGGAAAATATGTTTTGGCTACCCTGAGTAAAATTATGCAGAAATTCGACCGTTTGCTTTTGTTTTTTATTTGACTTCTGATTTGTTATTGTGCATTTTCTTATTATTCTCTGCGTCTACTTTGACTAGCCCCTGGCACATAAGGACAGACTGTATGTAGAAGGTCGAATGGTTCATTGCTGAGTCAACAAAAAAACACCCGGACTGACTTCTCAAGAAGGTTCAAAGAGATAGCGAAGAGTGCCGAGATTTAGTGAATCTACTTTCGTCGTAAAAAAAAGTTGGACCGTCCGTCCGAAGTAAGTTTGGACTTGAAGAAGTTGATCTTTTGAGTTCTATTGCTCTGTTCTCTTCTGTGTTTTTTTTATGTAAGTATGTCCGTCCGTCAATCTAGAATATAGGAGGATGTACTGCCACTCTTTTCAAACAAAACGTATGTACAATGTACGTAGTACTCGAAACACACAACTCAGAATGTTTATCATTGAATTTTGAGTTCCTTGGAACGAAGTACCACATCGAATAATAAGTAGCGACCCTGCAGTCTCAGCCTTCGTTTGGGGATCAAAAATTAGGACTAAATTTGGCGCCAAGAGGCTCCTGGTAGCATTCTCTTACTTTGATTGGTAGCTTCGGATAGTAATTTTATTATTCCTCCAGCTCCAGCTGCACAATTGCAGGTGCACGTGACCTTGAACAGGTTGATTGAAAGTGCTTGAGGGATACCGATTTATAATAGTTGGGACGCGAGGTGGATTTGAACCCGGGGCAGTTCAATATTAGTCCATGTCATTTGGCCACTTCGCTAAGTCGTATGCCCTCGCAGTTTTAACTCATTTATTAACACTGGGGTGCATTTTGATATAATTCCTGTATGGTAATCGTTTTGTCGAAGCCTAGAGCAGAAAATTCGATTTATTGAATTATTGAATAAGATAAATACTAAATTGTATAATTGCTGCGAATTCCAATTTAACTAAATAATTATTTTTTTGTACACAATTGAAATATGGATTTCAATTTGCCTGGCTGAACAAAGATTTTCGATTATCTCCTAAATCGGCAAAAATCCCGCAGAGTAGATCCTCATTTGTGAATTAATTCATTCTGACCAGACCACCTTAGTCGTCTAATCTTGTAGGGTGGAATGGGAATGCACGGGAACAAAAAAATATCTTTGAAGAAAATGGACAATCCATCAAGAACTACCCAGAAGCACTTTATTTGAAAGTGGTTGAATTGTCTGGCCAAGTCTGTACATATCAGAAGAGAGCCGGTACCTTATTCGGTTGTGTTGTACAGGTGGAGAAGTGGACTAGACCAGACCCTACCCGCATGAAATATTTGCAATTTTAACGTGGAATCGCTCTGGGAAATCTGAGGGTCGTCAGGTGAGATAAAGCACAGTGTCTTATAAGCTATAGCTCCAAAATATAAATTTATGATGGAAGGAACGAGTTCAATTCATTTAATTTATTATGATGAAAAAAATTCCTCATTTCCATTTTCACCCCTTAACTCCTTCGTTGATGAAAATCTGAAATCATAAACCATGGAGGGAATTCTTTCCCCAGAAAAGATAATTGAGAAATAAAAACTCGTTTCTAAATGGGATTTGAACTACATTATCATGTAAATGGGGATCATTCGAGGTGGTTTGATGGGATCAATACACTATCCGCCAGCCATATATCCATGCGATATAAAAATGAAAGGGTTTTGTGTAATTTTTATGAAAATTGCAAACTCATAAACTACTGCTGAGAGGGTTGACGTTTCCGAGGGAACCCCACTTCGATAATCTACACATGTCTTCCGAGTACTGATCTGATTTTTTGGTGGGTCGTTCGCACAAAAATATCACGAGACCTAAATTTATGAAATGATTTACTTGAACGCCAATACTTATTTTTATTTATTCTACTGCAGATCAATTTAAATTAAAGAATATTTCGATGTGAACTAAAATAAAACAAAATAAATAGTGGCATTGAAGTACGTTGTTTATTTTGAATTTTAGCTGGTCTTATGATATTTTTTCTGAGAACGGCCACCAAACTAAGTTTGATTTTTCAAAAAAATGACAAAAGCGTTTTGAGGAAACCTGTGGCACGCATCTAGATTTGGATTAATTTAAAAATTGTATTACAAATCAACTATTTCAGTAAAATATCATCAAAAACCTTCCACAGTATGAATTAAAACCCATTGATGCACCAAATATTGAAAAGGATGACCAAATTCTAAAGAAAAATATCAGTTTAATCAATCTCTGAAATTAATGAAGTGGAAAAATCGAACCAAAATTTGTACGTGTGGTTTGTTAGTCGGAACGGGTTTTTACGA
>JAQFYE010006737.1:0-10487 GCA_034694305.1 Protaphorura glebata
TTTATTTAAATGTGAATCTATGATGCTTGTTATGTGTTACAATCTCGAAAATAAACCAAATTCATTCATTCATTCATAATATATAATCGATGAAAGTTGTGTTGCCAACTTTATAATTTTTTGATCCATACAATAATACAATTATTTATTTGTTTCTGACATACAAGTGTAATTTTAGCCGTCAGCACAACTGCACAACACAAAAATCACTAACAGTTGTTTTGTATTAGCAAGGATAAAAAATATATTATAATAGATTTATAAGAGATAATTTTTAGTGTTGATTTTGAACTTGAAGTTTATTATACTGTCTATTTACTTATTCGTGACTTTTTCATTGTCAAATCAATAATGTGTTCTTCCTAAAACACGTGGGCGTTTTCTCCACTTAGTTTTTATCTGCTTCAAATAAACGTTAAATTTATGTCTTTTAGATCTGTTTACATTAAACGTGAATCTATTTGTGGATTCTAGCATAACCGAACACACATCATTTTACCATTAAGCTACCTCTACTAATTAACAGTGAATGCAGGATGGATTGGGTAAACCAACGGTTTATTTTTTAGAAGAACTAAGATTAAAAAAAGTTTAAAAAAATTTGTTGTTCTAATCTGTTGGTCTTTGGTTTGAGATGGTTTTTAAGATAGTTTGGTCAAACCATTTTATTTTGGTTTAGTCAGACTTAAACCAGTTTTCCTTAATAATATAATTTGTTTTGTATATAAAAGTTTATGCTCTATTACTTACAGTCATTCTGATTCGAAAAAGCAACATTTAAACCAAAGAAATATGAATAGTTGGAAGCTCCGTCAACACTATTTTAACAAAGAAATATGTATATAAATATATTTAGAATTATTTTTCTTAGTGCGTTAAAAATAGTTTTCGACGAACGACAGAAGATATTGAAAAAAATTGTTGTATCAAATAGTGAAATAGTACATTTTGGTGAGATAATCATTGTATCAAATACTGAAAAAGTACACTTGAACGATAAAATTATTGTATCAAATAGTGAAAAACTACAATTTGATGAAAAAACTATTGTATCAAATATCAAAGTACCCGTCGACTAGTCGACGGGTACTTTGCTACCCTGATTTCACTTAATGGTCAGACTTAATAAACATCCGGTTCTTTATAAATTCAGAAATCACGGATATTTCATGATTTACAAAATTTGGTCCGACAGATCATTCTAGAATTTTCACCACAAACAAACAAATTTCTGGATTTTAACTCGGATTCGAGTCGTATGACCGCAACCAAATGCCGAGTCGTTGAATCAAATTAGCAATACTTTTTCTGTTGCCCGATCGACACGAATGGTTACGAAAGGAACTAGTACTATTTGACGTGACCGAAACCGCAGTCAAGGAATTAACAAAATGGTCTAACTCAGTCCGCCCTCCTCATTCCTTCCTTCTCTTCCCTCCTGCCCTTCTCTGTCTCTCTTTTCTCTGACTTAAAAATTTGACTGTGACTCTCATAAATTGACTGTGATTTTTATATACTGGTCGGAATTTTCGTAAACTGAATGGGATTTTCTTTAACTGATTGCAATTTTAACAAACTGAATTTGATTTTCCTAAACTCACCGGGCTTTTCCTAAACTAACTTGGATTTTCCTAAATTGACTATGATTTTCTATGAGTGCTAAAATTCAACTATAGTTTCCTCGTAAGTATGATTTGGGTGGGAATCAGTATTTTCTATGTACGCTCGCAAAAATAGTATTGAATAAGTGTAAAAATTGTTTCAAAATGAGAAAAATAAAAATGTCTCGTCGCCAGTAGGCACGGTGTATGGAGAAATTAAAAATTTTAATGGATGGCCTGGTCACTAGCAGACAATTTATAGTAGTGTTTTTTTAGAGTTGTGATTCCAAGTAAAATTCTTACATATTCTAGGACTGCCTAAGCGTTTGTGAATCTCCATCTGACAGAAATAGTGGTTACGAATATAACGAAGAAAGTCAAGCATTTCAACAATCCCATTTTCTTGAATTCTAAATTGGAAAATAAAAAACATATTGAATTGTGAATAACTCGTCATAATTCTTATTACATTTTGTAGGGATGGACCGAATATTCGGCCGAATAATTTTTGCAAGTTGTGTTCTCAATGGAATGAAGGTCTAGGTGCTCCAAACGGAGAAAATACGAAAGTACCTTGACCGAATATTCGACCGAATAGTTGTTTACTATTCTTTGAGAGTAGCATTGTGATAGAATAACATAGGAAATGAATACAAAAGATTAAAGGCCCATGCCTTTAGACTAGTCTGACAGGGCTGGGTACGGATGATTCTCAGTCACCCAACTTCAACGACACTGCACACGCAGCCGTGCTGAAACCTAATACGTTACGTTAATCAATCCTAATGCTATTCTATATCAATCTTACTCTCAACTCACACTATACCGGGGTCTGAGAAGCTCGGACCCACGAGCTTAGTGTGTAAGGGAATCGGAATCTATTCGGACGGAATGGGAAAGGACTCTTCCTCCAGAACTAGATTTAAGTGCTCCTCAAAGGAGACACGAAACGGGGATACCAGGATTTACTTTTGCGCTGGATTATTTCGCTATATTTTCTCCAAATATGACATGATAAATATAACGTAGACATTAAATGAAAATGCGGTAAGTATGTGTGATGAATTGACCATCAGGTTAAATGAAAAGGCGGTCCACATTTTTGTGTTCAAAATAATGAAATGAAGAAATAAAAATAAGTAGGGAATTAAAGTGTTGTATTTCACTCATATTTCATTTCCTTGCATTACATTACAGTAGGTTTTAATTCGTAACCTCAAGAGATATTTGTAAAATATTGATAAAGCGAATCAAAGTTTTCAAAAATATCACTGCCGACGTATTTTAACAGGTTTCGTAGCTTGGAAATTATTCACAAATAAGTCATAAGGCGTATGGCGACCCAGTTCTTATATTTGGAATCTTGTAGACACCTCATTCGAATTTTCTGAGAACTCGAAATCCGCTCAAAGTGTCGACTTGGTCACTGACGTCAAAGAATTCAACAAAGTGAGCAATCGTCAAGTCACCCCACGTGAGCTTGGAGCCGACAAATAATTCTCCATTCCTGTTGTTCAATATTCCTTCCAATTTTGCATAACATTTCGGGGCATGATTTTAAACAAAATCCTTCTTCTGAGTGTCTACCTTCACTCCATCAGTGTCAAATTTAAAAAACCAATCTGAATTGAAATTCATATGGAGTCCATTTACTTTGAGGAGGGAAGCTACTGGGAGGGGGTGGAGTTTTCGGGTATTTTGTATCTTCCTTCCTACTGACCTTCAAAAGTAGCGGAGAGAAGTCATGCCGAATATTATCATTTCGTGTGTAGTTGATCGCCCAAATTCTCAATTATTCTTGAGAAATGTGCCCGTGTATTGTGTATTATTTTGTCTCTGTGTAATTCCTTAGCTAAGATTAAATGAACCAATGTTGTGCAATTTGTGGTCAATGTTAAACAATTTAAAAAATTAAAGTTGTAGCACTGCTTGGAAGGCTTTTGGACACACAAATAAAGTCATATTTAATCATAATTGAAATACCAGCATTACTCAAGGGAACTTGAAACAGACAAGCCTATGTTGTAAAACTTCCGAATCTGTCTTCAGGCACGATTTTGAACAGTAAAATACTCTTCCGCATTGTTGACACCGAATTGTGCCGTTACCTTTTCCACAATATCAACAACATTTTTCATTTCTTATTTTTTTCGGATTGGTAAACAGAAGGCTTGGTTCGTCCACACAAATAGCTGGTTTACGGTCAAGTGTGATTCGGAAGTATGGGTTAATAACGGTAATTCGGCATCCATAACCAAGAGAAGATTGTGTATTTTTATCTTGTAGGTAATTGTACACATATATCCGCCCCACATCCCCAATCTCATCTTGACCAACGAGGGCAATTGATGGTCGTCCCAGAACAGTGTCCTCTACAATCGTAAGTTTGATCGCGAATCCTGAGAGCAAATAATGGCAAATTAATATCATTAAGTTTCGCTGTTTCTCTGTCCATTTCGAGTCTGTTCATTCGATTTATTAACTAACCTTCGTAAACGTGATCCTCATTCTGATCCTTCATATCTCTGAAATAAATCGGTCTCAACCCAATCAAATCCACGGTTGTATTTTGTTTTTCGGTGGAGTTAACAGAGTATTCTATTTCGGGTCTGAATATCATCTGCTTGACACCTTCTCGGTGTTCCACAATTATTTGCGTCCTGCAATCCCAGTTCGACGTCATCAATGTTAAAGTATCCAATTTGACCGGTGCTCTGTTTAACGCTTGTTCCTGGTTGTGTTTGCTTGGATGAGCCAGACGTTTCACTGCATTTTGTTGCACAAGATGTTTCAGAGATTCCTGGCTGACAGGGTCTTCTAAAAATGACTCTTCAATTCTAGACGATTTAATCTTAGCCGCAAGGTTCATATTTTCAGTGTTCGAATTAAGGGTAGGCCATTTCTGTACCTCCTTCTTATTTAAAGGGTCGGCATATTTCTCGGCCTGTTTTGCCAGTGCCTTGATGGTACATTTTAGTGCTGCAATTTTCATAACAATATTATGTTGTATACACTTTCCGTATAGATACATGTAGGCCATGTTGATTCTTGAATCTTTGCACGTATTCACCAGTGCCTTTTTGTGCCACGCAATTGATTTAGTGTTTCTTTCATTCACTCCAACACCTTTATCATAATCAAGTCCCAAATTAAGTTGAGATTCACAGGCGCCTAGATTTGGCACCTTAGTAGTTGGATGGTCTACTGAAAAGGGTTGATGTACTGCCGTCCGGAACAACATTCTGACATGGTCAGAAAGATTTCTACTAACATGTTCACAAATCCCAGCGGGATTGTACATCGCAAAGTATAGAAATTGATATTGAGCAAGCTCAAGAGCCTTTGCTATATCTCGTTCCTTTTTCCAGTTGTTGGCCGAGATTGTTTGAAAATTACGTAGGTAAATTTGGTCACTCCTGGAAATGCTTGCAACCATATATCTGGAGAAATCACGAGTATATTTAATTTGAAAGGCGGTTGGCTCTATTCCAAATGCAATTTCATGGAATCGAAACGCCTTTCCATATTTCCCCAACTCCTGATATGCGTTTGCCACACGTGCATACCCCTTACCAATTAGGGCGGAGATGGACCGTGCCTTTTGCGTCTTCTTTTGCAGCTTGCGCGTCTCCGATACTTAGGAATGTTAATGATCGATTCGCGTATAGCACGGCGGAGTAATTCGTAGAAAGACCGGGAATTAAAATCGCCTCCGAGTAGGCTAATAAGGCGGCTTCGTACTTTCTTTCTCTGAAATATGAATTTCCTTCCTCTTTAAGGATTTCTGCATTCTTCTGATTAATCTCGTTGACATCATCGTCCCGTTTTGAAACAATTTCATTCTGAAGATTAAATGATTTTGCCAAATCAAGCTCACTTCTTGACATTCCAACGCCGATTAAAATTAAAGAAATGTCTCTCCAATATATCTCAAACTCGTCATTTGTTATTTCCATATTTCCCAAATGCATTAGTTGATTTCGAAAATTCTTTAAACTGTCATAATACATATTTGTTTTTAGGCCTTCCGAGTTTTTCATCTAGGGACTTAATAGCATCCACTAGCAATGGCAAGTCCCACACATTGTCGCTCTGTGATTTTAAATACTTTTTTTGAATGCCTTTAGAAATTGAGAACAGTTCTCGTCCCGGGCCTTATATTAATTCGACTCTACTTTTTACATCATTTCCCCAATCCGAATTTACAAGTTCTTGCCAATTCTTCCGAAAGCACTTTCGTAAGTATCCGTTTGCGGTTATATTCAAAATGCCGAGTAGTCGTAAGTAGTTTCTGACGTCAATATTTGCAGTTATTGGACCTTCCGCCATGATTCCTGCAATCAAAATACGGTAATAAATACGCAGAAATAATAAGAGCTTTTTATATAAAATATGCAGTGGTTTTCAAACTTTCGTAAATGGGCTATGGAAGTCTGATTGTTTTGACAATGCATGGATTAAAAAACCATGACACTTTTTAAATATATGAAATATTAAACAAAAATAACATTCCTAGAGAATTTTAATAAAACAGTTAAAACCAGAAACCTTAAGACTTTGGTACTAATAGTCATAAAAAAAATAAAGTGTCCTGATATTTACAAACAAAAATATTTAGTAAAGTACGGACAAAATATTTATTTCAATTACGGATCAATTTTATGTATGATTGAATTATATTTTTGTTGTGTATTCAAGTGATGGTGGGATAATGATGTTGTTTATTTCTTCATAAATTGGGCAGACGTTTGAATGCCGGGTGGGGGTCAGTTTTAGAGTTGCCTTAATGGCAATTTCAGAACTGATGGACCATTATTAGTGCATTTCAATGGCGAAGCCCTGAAGTAACAACATTGAGTACTCAATGTTGATACTATTTGGAGTTCCCATCTCAACAATTCAAATTTTTTGGTAGACCTTCGGTATTCAATTTGGAATTTGTTTGTTTCTACCCATAGGAACAGTCTTCGATGGTTGACCCATTCGTTGTAAAATATCTCTAAACTTTTAGTTAACAATATTTAAGTCCGAATTGAAGACACTCACTGATAAATCAATGATTCATCTACGACGTTTTTGTTGTGTGAACTATGAAGTTGATGACTATAATAAAATACGTATCCAATCCAATCCAGTGTAGAAATAGTGCACATTATTATGTACAAGTAATGTTCTCCTAAGCTAAATACGCGTTGTCTCGTTCGTGCACCGGGAATTAAACTGGCCAAATTGTGGTTGACAATTTGCGGGTGAAGTGAATTCACGGATATGACGTGATGAAAAAAGTTGAAATTGAAATCAATTATGGTTGTGAAGAGGTTTGCAGTTGCAATTCTTTTACAATTGATTTTCCTCGTCGTTATACTTTGTACTAGTTAGTCGTGACAGTGACATGAATGTTCACTGTACACAATAGAGTCAATAGAAAAATACAAATGTTAACGTAACAAGGATGAGTACAGAACAAGGTCATTGCTATGTATATAAAATTAGACAATACAAAATATGTCATTTTCTTACCCCGACTTAGGAAGTTATATGTTTCAGTATGCGAAAATCAAACTTGCATAACCAATTACCTGCAAAAAATAGAGGCGCGCAGTTGCGCTGACAAGCACTTCAGTGAACATCAGAATACAAACCTTTCTAATACCGCGATGATGACGTACGCGAACACAGTGTCATCAGATTTGAAAATCATTTGAAATTTGAGTCATTGAAAAGTATGAGCTTACTTATAGTAAGACAGCGCTGTCAAGGTACCCTGTTTTTAAAATTAGTATGAAGGCATTGATGCCATTTGTGTTTTTGTCCTACTGGCAAACACGATTTAAGATTGGGTCAACATTTTGTGTAATAATAAAATAATGACCTGCGTGATTAGTACGAATATGTAATGTAGCAATTTATTTGAATATTGAGTAATTTGTAACATTACGAAATGCGAGAGCCGAAAGTAATAAGTATTTGTAACATTTATGGTTTATACATGCCCAGGTGTTTGGATCATTAAATGCGTCGTAGAAATGTAAAAGTAATTAAGTCACAAATCACAATCTCAGTCATAAAATCCTGTAATAAATCCATGAACACCGCACGTACGCCGCATAGGCAGACATATCAAAATTTCGCAATTCACAAAAACTTTGTTTTTCCAAACAAGCAATTTCCAAGAGCATCTGGTGCGTCGGAACTGAAGTAATCTTTCCAAAGCTCACTGTAATAGCTGAAATCAACTTTCGCCGTTCCGTTCTACAAAAAATCACATGAATGGAATTAAAAATATTTAACGGTACATTTCTATTAATAGTTTGTTCGATTCCCCTTACTCTGGACAATTTTTGAAAAGCCTGTTTGCATTCCTCAGCGGAGACACCGAAAACTTGGCAAATTTGGGAGAATTCATCAAATTCAATGGACCCGTCCTCTAGAATTTTTAAGAATTGCACTACTTAATGGCATCGGCTTTTATTATTACTCGTATATATGACAGGGTGTCTCAAAAGTCACATTTGGGACACCCTGTAGTAAACCTTACCTGAAGTGTCTTGGAGTTGAAACATGAATTCCATGTATAAAATCTTCCAATCCTCACTCATCGAGTTTCCCCAAAGATTGACAAATTCTTCTCTGCTGATCTGATATTTATTCAAATTTGAAAATTGCGATGAAATTTCTACTTTAACCTGCATGAGGCCCCAACAATTAGACTTACCTCGTTGTCGTGGTTATCATCCGCCGCCTCTAAGAGATGCGTCCAGATATGAAGGAAACGCTCACTCAAATCAATGTAGTTATCGTCATCTTTCGTAAATCCTCGGCTCTGCGCAATTCTCTACAAAATATTTGTATCTGTGATAAGGCTCTACTGCTATGCATGCTTCCAATCAAATAAATCAATTATCCATTAACTAATTGTCTTACGGCAATAGCCAACTCGAAATCATCACGTCGAATCGACCCGTCCTGGTTTACGTCTTCAAAAAGAAGAAACAATCAGACTTTTATTTCATTTTGATTTTTTAGCTAATTTTCTAAAAAAAATATTTTTTTAAGGAATTTAAAATTCTGAATTTTGAGCGCTTTACCAAAAAATGTGTCAAAGACATAGTTGAGTTTCTGAAGCCGAAGTTCAGACACCATTTTGAAGATGGCGAGGAAGTTTAAAGCACTTTTCACGGAGAAGAATTTAAATAATCACGTTGAGAATTAACAGAAATCAATTTAAATTGTAGGAATGAAGTTTAAATGAACAATGCGTTGTGAATTGAGTAGTATTTACTCCAAACCTGAGAGTAAAAGTAATAATGATAATATTAATTACTGATAGCGATATTTGTGATTTACCCGTGCTTGTTATAAAAAATCTGAAGGTTTTATGACCCAGTGGGAGAAATATATGGAGCAAAATTGCTCAGTTTTATTTGAAGTCGGTAGATAAGAGTAGACCACAAAGCCACGGGTTTCCGCCGAATAACGCAAATCAAAGGAAATCTCTACTAGCAGCGATATATCTAGCACAAATCTGACACAAACGGAGAGTGCTCGTGGGTAATAAATCATTGCAAATCGATGTTATTTGCATCATGACTGTAAAATGCAAAAATTTACGTTGTTCAAAAATTAGGAAACGTCTGAATAAATTATAACATTCAAATCTATTTCTGCAACAGAACGGATTTACAAATAACTTAGTAATAAGTTTTATGACCAGGCTGACCATTTTTGAAAATCCAAAAACCGGGACACTCAAAAAGTGTCATTTTATCTACACAGAATTCATTTTCGAGCCAATTCTCTCTACACAGAATTCATTTTTGAACCATTACTCTTTAACTTTCCTTGACAGCATAAAGTAAAAAGTGGACAATTCATTGTAAGTTGCAGGATAAAACTGATAATCGGCCCCAAGGGCGGAGATTTTTTGAATCTAGCACTACATTTTGGTCAAGATGTACGAAAAACCGAAATTTTCGGGACAGAATTTTCAAAACCGGCACGTTTTTGGGACGCCGGGACAGGGTTTCAAAACCGGGACGATCCCGGAAAAACCGGGACGGATGGTCAGCCTGTTTATGACGCAAATGCATGAATGGATTCATTTTAATTTTTTTTCATTAGTCAAAAGTCGTGACGGATCCACATAACGTCACAAGATGTGTTGGCCTCTGTCTATCTAAGAGGAAAGGGATTAAACATTTTGGAGTTACACCTTTACAAAAGTTATTGAAGGTGTGAAGGGTTACAATAACATACATGAAATCATGTATACGTCGTAAAAACTCAAAAATTTCTGCACTCATTCGATTAAAAGTTAAAAACATTTTGTACAAATGAAGTACTTTTTTTCGTAACTTCGAATGTTTGGGCAATAGAAATCCTAAGGATTTTGCCGTTTGAAAATGTGAAAATCTGCATGTCAAAATACACGCCTAATTCTCCATTACGTGTCAATATTGAGAAGTGTCAATCAAATGTATTACATTCTTTTAAAAAAAAATCCATAATTAAAAAAATGACGTTGTACTCAAAATTTTGAACTTTTCTTACATTATTAAATATATCAAGTCAAATTCTATTAATTGAATTATTTTGAATTTTTCAATCAAAATACTGATGCAAATACATCAGTATTTTATTGGTGATCTTATTGTTTCATTGGTTTTTTGTTGGTGGATTTCGTCTCTGCAACGAAATTTTTAATTTTATTTTGTACGTTTACTTGGAAAGGTCGTATTTTGAGAAAATTACGATGATCAATTCTTTTTAAAAGAGAAATCCATTACCGAAACCCATTGTAAAGGTTAACGCTCCCCTCAGGGGTGCTAAACCTGCAAGTTCTTTGCTCCGAACCTGGAGTTTGACCAGGTTTCCCAGATGAACTGG
>JAQFYE010006738.1:0-10487 GCA_034694305.1 Protaphorura glebata
TTACTGCGGCCGCCTTCAGGTGGTTGGAATACTTTCAAAATTTGCGACACTGCAATTCACAGTCAGGTTGTACGGTTGTTGGATAAAAAAATTCGCCATTTCACGTTACATTTCGGAAGATAATGGGGGTCACGAAGAATTCGGACTTTCGACACGTCTCATATTTTTGGTTGGGCTTCATACAATTTGTCGTTTGATTGGCCATGTCCATAGGCGTGGGGCCATGTACTAGGGTTTCCTTTTATTTTTTTTGCCAAAATCTTTGTAGGTACATCCCAGACCAGTTGGATGAACCAATTTTGACATCCGAATATACTTATTTTAGCCCGGGGGATTCTACACAACCGTCGGAATGCGAATTTTCGGAATGAAAAAATTTGCACTTATTTTGCCTTTTTGATTCGAATGAGCTATTTTGGGGGAGAATAGTCCAAATAATTGTTGGTTTTCACGATTTCCAATACCACTGATCATCCTGGACATCGTACCTTTGGGAAAAATGACATCGGATATTTTAACCCCTGTGAGATGAATCTAAGAGAAATGAAAACTCTGGAAAAAGTCCATACACGCATTTCAAATTCAAGTCAATATTTCACTTTCACTTTCGAATTATCAAATTCGCAAAAAAATCTGGTCTGTTCGTAATCGCAACATGAACAATTGTGCTGAGTTTCAAAATTTTCGCTCCGCAACTCTTTGCGCTATGTTCAAATTTCACTGTCCTTTATAAATCGTACTAATCCTGTAGAGAACGAACTTAAGACCATGCAAAATCGTAATTTCCTGTACGAAGCGTAAATGGTTTTAATTTACAACTATTACAATTCGGCTTCTTGTGCGCTTTTGTCATTGCATAATTTTCATTTCTTTATTTGGCGGCAACCCGTCTTAACTTAGCGCGCTTTGGCGCTTCGTTACCAGTTACAGGATATTTCACCATCCCTTACGAACGAATTAATTGAATTATTACTCTGCAAATACGAGTTAGCGACTAGACCTTCACCCTAGTTATGAAGTTTAATTAACTATAATTGGAAGGTGCGATTCTGATTCTGATGATGATTCACAAAGTCGGTGAGAAAAAAAATACTCAAAGATAAGGACAGAAGAACACGATGTACGTCCTCAGTCGGGTTGCGTGCGTTTTTAAATTGATCCCGTTTTATTACTCATCCTGGTTTAATTGGATACGAGATTGTAATGTAGTTAGTGCGTGTGAAAATGTTTCCTGGCTGGAGGTTTCCCATTCTTGCACGTGGAAATTAATTCTAATATTTTTGCGTAACCAGTTTATCACACAAACAAGGGTTATTTCCACAATCTTGTTCGGGAGGGGTTATTTAGCTAGGATCAAGATCATACGTCAAAGAGATACTTAGGTCAAAGTTCACATTTGTGAACATTTGGACTCTTTCCACTTGTAGGAGAGAGTTGTCATATTTTGTTGCATTAGGTTTACACCTAGTACGTGCAATTAAAATGTGGTACTTTGTTAGAGAAAGTGATATTTCTCAGGCTTAGACTGAGAGGTTCTGAAATTTTCATTTTACTGCAAAATGCTTCCGAAATAACACTTCCGTAGGTATAATCTTGTTTTATGCTCAAAACTGTAGACATTTTAAAGCATGGAGTCAAACACGTAATTATATGTGCCAGATATCTTAAGTCTGGAAGGCAGGTTTAAGCCTCGTATTTGGCCTTACACCTTCAATCAAGGGTTAAGTGAACTTATAAGTCTTATGTGGTCTTTTAAGTCTGAAGTCATCCACATTTAACTTAAGTTAATCTTTATAGCGTGATTTTTAATTCTTAAGTAGACTTTTAAGTCTTAGGTGAACCTTTAACCTTAGACTGAATTTGGAGTCTTATAGCGCGTCCTTCCAATTCTATTCGGATATTTAAACTCGAAATTCTAGATACCTTACAGTTATAGCCCATAATCGGTCCTCGTAGACGGGTCAGGTTAAAGCCCTATGTGCAACCTTGAGAACTTGGAGTCCCTAGAATAATCTGAGGATAACTAAGTTTTTGAGGGTTATTTGGGAATTTAAGCCTGCAGTGTTCGGGTTCTTAAGCCTAGATTAACCTTAGAACCATTCAGAGAGGCTATCATTTAAGTCAATTTCTAAGGACTCAATACATTTAAAACGAAAGTGGTATATCCGCCCGCGCCCCTTAAACTTAATTGTGGTTTTGTTGTTTTGGAGTTTGAGCATACAACGCACCTCATTCTCGTGGATGTGCCTTAGTGATGATTAGTCTTCAGTAAATGTATATAGTTTTTAACAGTTGGTTGGTTTTATGGTTTGTAGTAAGTTGAAAGTAGTAATAAATGGGGAGGAGGTGGCGAGGCGTCTGTTTAGTTACGAATAATACTTTGCCTTCGCCGGATATCTGTTTCTTCCACGGACAATTTTTGTCATACATTACATTTAACACATTGGGATAGAAGAAAAATAAAAGAGTTAGTTAGTAAGACTGGTATACTAATCCGTCCTAGCTTGGTTGCTTGCACAAATACAATACAATGCTACACCACCACCACTATTGACGTCAATTGTAATTGTACTTTTACAAGGGTGATTGTATAACATTACCACTAAAAAAAACTACACTCCCAGAGTTTTGACTTTAACCTTTTAAAACGCATGTAGCGATTACGATTACCATCCAACAATTCTCTGACGAAGATGAGAGAATAATACATTTACAATTGTTTTCTTTGAGATTACAAACTGTATGTCTAAAAAATGTATATCTCCATTATTTTATGACTTTTTCTCATTGCCACACCGTCAGTCTCAAGTAAACCTACAGGACGATTATTACATTACATACGATGTGTTATGTTTGCTAACTAATCACACATTACCACACACACCTCCGTGTATTTATTTAGTGGTTGTCAAATTCAAGTTGATGTTTTTGTAAATTATTAGACAGTAGAGGACAAATTTTATAACTAAGTGTGTGTTCTTTACAAAAAAAGACCGACACATGTTGTTCCAAGGTGTTTGGTCCTGCGGTTCATCTTTATTTTTCACGATCATCACTGTTCATGTGGTTAAAGAGTGTTAGTTAGAGTCTTAAGGTCTCAATTAAATTGGATGAACAGTTAGAGTCTGAATTCAATTGGGTGAATTTAAGCCGGCATTGAATACTGTGTAATTACATTCAAGTTCTGACAAGGAAGATAATATGATGGAACAAATTTGTTAGAAAACCACAAAGCAGCATGTGCTCTCACGGATGTACCCACACGACCATTTAATCGTCGTTGTCCCTGCTGCATGGAGCTATTAATAATAGAAAATAATATGACATAACGTTAATGTTCGTCAGTGTTCATAAAATTAGTCAGTACACACGACGGAAGGATAATTTTTCAGTCAGTGGTGAAGTTAATTGTTTAAATTCGACCAGACATTTTTCCCTCGGTTTCTGAATGATATATCTATAAATGAGTGATAAAGACTGACGCTGTTCAAGTGTTCCCAACTGCACTAATTCTTTCGGTTGTCAGTACAGTTGTACTCTGGTCGCCGTGTCGTCGTTTTTGTTTTTAATTGTGGTCTGTGGAAGTTGAGATACTGATACACCTCCAATTTCTCAAAATGAGTTTGGGTTACGAAAGATACATGGTTGGGATTACACCGCCATGTAGTACTCAAGATTTTGCAGAGGCTTCAAGTGATGACCTCAGCTCGGAGTGGGACACGGATGACCCAGATCCGACCCCTGTTGTGATTAAGGCAATTAGATTCTTTTTTTTATAACACACAATCATATAAAAATTTCTCTGACGTCAAACGTGGTCAGCGGTCATGTAGGATTATCTCCTTCTTAATTAAAAGTTATTAACTTGACGCCTCGCTGCGTCGTTGTCCGCTTTGTGTTCTGAAATTCGTACGTAGTTTAGCTCATGATTTTGATGGAATGCCTCGCAATCGATTTCAAACTCTGGTGGTATATAAAGTTAAATATTTATTTTTAGTTGTGATTAGTAGCTGTCATGGCGGATCATTACAAAAGTCTAAAGATGTTCTTTTTTTCTTATTACAGGTTTCGAAGTGGCGGACGATCCGGACCATATTTCACCAGTTGACTCCGTTTATTCAAACGTACAAAAAGCAGCGGTATCCCTGGGTTCAGCTAGCAGGGCATCAGGGTCACTTTAAACCTGGTGAATCAGGGAGTATTCTCAAGAAATTCTGTGAGCGGGAAAAAGAGTCCTTTGAGCTACTCATGAAGGATGCCCTTCGTCCATTTGTACCTCAGTATTTTGGAATAGTAGATGAATCTGGTGGTACGTTTGAATCTTATTATTATTAAATTTTAGCAATTCAGAACTAGCGTAACTTGGAATGTTTAGAATGCATAATCAAAAACCTCATGTCCTTCAAGTCCTGATAAAATATATTCGTTTCGAACGTAAACATAAGATGTCAGAGAACGAACTATTGCTTATTGCGAGACCGCGCATTCGGGTTTCTTTCGTTATAACACCAGTACGTTATATTGCTGGTGCGCTATAACGGAGTGTCACTCATATCAAAACTTTCCACATTGGCCATCTTGTTTATTCCGCCCCCACGTTTAGGGCATCGCTGTGGCTGATGGCTTTGAAAAAGATTGGCGTCGAGATTATCAAAATTTCCTTGTATGGAACGAATTTTTTTGCATACTGTTAGATCGATAGCAGACAGTAAAATATTAATATACGTAGTATTTAATTTTGGGGCTTGTTTGGACAACCGCCTAAATGTCCCTGAATGTCTTTGTTGAACTATTTTGCTGCATTGCAATAATACGAATATAAATTACTCGGGTCAAAGTTGGTCAACTGTAATGTTTAATGACATTTTGGTCTACCCAATTATCTAGAGTTTCTGAAAATATGCAAAGGCTTCCCGTTTAATCCCAAATCCTGACCCTGGCTTTTTTTGGCAACTGTGTTCTCTTTCGTTTCCATGAAATTTCTTCCAGAAACCAGACAGTTCGACTCAGGTGAAAGCGTATTCAGTGTAAAACAATCTGGACCTGATCGAAATGAAATCCTCCAAATATGATGTAGGATTCCAGTTGAAAATTGTAACCACCAAATCCATAATTTTAGAGCTTGCTATCTTTTGGAAGTAATACTTTCGTACAACCTTTAGGATGGAAACAATTCTTGCCGTTTAACAGAATAATGTTCTCAACTATGTAGATATTAGATATCGTGTGAACCTTGCGTGATCTGAATGTCTATTCATCCCATTTTGGTTATACAAGGTTGAGTCTGAGTCATTCTACCTGAGTTGCCCTCCTGGTTTGGATTTCTTTGTATGGAAATTAGATGTTTCAGTTTTACTGCATTACGAAGTATGTGATTTCCTTGAAACGCTTCGTCGTATTCCTCTAAGGTGTACTCTCTCGTCTCCCAGGAATTAAGCAGATATTACTCGGCAGTACCAGTTTTCCTACCATTACTGGAATCTGATAATTTTGTATGCCCCCGATGTTGTATTGAAAAGTGATTTTTCGAGTGCCGGAATGACAAATAAGTCTGGTGGTCAAGGAGGGGTTAGAACAACACTTTAGAAAACTATAGAAACCTTATTGTAATATTTGAGAGCAGAATTTTGGAAAGCACCTGAAGGTTTTAATACACCTTTTCGCCAAAAATAACTTATTTATTCTGGGTTTATCTGACTAAATTGCACGCGATCAGATAGTGCGTTAAAAATCCAATTTGTAGAGAATTTCCAGAGCTTTATGATTATTGTTGAAACGAGTCGTCAAGGTTGTTATTTTATGATGGGCCCTAATAAATTGGACCAGGTGGTATATTCCAGTACTCTCTCCAGCATGTAGTGTATCGCTTAGTTTTTGAAACCGAGATTCAAGTCGGGATTACCAAATTGCAGGGATTAATTGAAAAATATATTTTGGTTCACAGTAGAATACATCCGAGTAGAAGATCTCTTGGGGCACTTTCAAAATGCGTGCGTAATGGACTGTAAAATTGGAGTTCGTACGTACTTGGAGGATGAACTGACGAAAGCTAAAGTAAATCCTAAACTTCGAAAAGATATGTACAATAAAATGAAACAAATTGATGCTAATGCCCCTACTCAAGAAGAGAATCAGCTTCAAGGTGTAACGAAACCAAGGTACGTTTTGCGTATTTAATGTGGTTTTAAAGGGTCTTGGCACGACACAGTACAGTCCAATGAGCGTCGGTCTGATGCTATGAGATCAACGGTTCAATTGCTGGCTGTCTCACTTCTCAGACCTGGCGTGAATGTATCTTGTCATAGCACGTGGTCGACCAATGTGTCGCCTCTAGAGCAACTTCTCCAGTGAAAAATCACTTCGTTGATAGAAGTACTGGCTTCAAAGAGTGGTTTCGATCTATGAGGTTACCATTTTACTTGAATAACGCTTTGGAATTTACTCTCGTGTGCTAAAACTCGACTATTTGGTGTCAAAACTTCTTTGCCGAACTTCTTTAAAGTTATTAATTATCGCTTAAACTCTGCAGGTACATGGTGTGGAGAGAAACCATTTCGACAACCTCAACCTTTGGTTTTAGGATAGAAGGTATGCGGAAGAGTGATGGATCCTCATCGAAAGATTTCAAAACGACAAGGTCAGAAGAGGACGTTAAGTCAGCATTTAGTTCATTTGTCAAAGGATTCTCACATGTCATCCCAATCTACGTTGAGAGGCTGAAATCTCTCAAACAAGCATTAGCAGAGTCAGACTTCTTTGCAACTCATGAGGTAAGGGGAAATCGATAGCAGTCAGCAGTTTCGGCACAATCCTGCCGCTTTCCAAAATAAAATATAATGATTACGCGTTTTTCTCTAACCTTATATCTGTCGCTATTCATTTACTGGACATTTTAACTCGGGCCGCTTTGACGGTCTGGTTCTCATTTTATGTATATTATCCTAAAGCAGAGCTAAGACAGCGTAGTAGTACGGGGTTCCCATCTGCTACCTGTTGGAAGCGGGTTTGATTTCCCCGGGTTTGATATACCTCAACCCGACATTTGCCATACTGTAAGGTTTTTACCTGGCGCATGCAGGGGTTTTTCGCTTTCGCTTCATAAATCAATAAAGCTCCCAAGTGGGGTAGGAAAGTCGGGTACCACGATGTCGTCCGTGATTAGACGGACATTGAGTGTACTGTGCCGACAGTAGTGCAGTAATGCATTCGTCAATCTGAGGTGAATTCTGAACCTGCATACCAGAGTTGGGTCCTTTCTACCTCGCAGAAATAGACGATAAAGACTTAATTTGACAAATAATGTGTGATATCTGAATTCTGTCACTCCAGAACTCAGTTTAGATAATAAGCACATTGTATTCTGAGCTAATATTATGCTTATTTCATAAACTTTATCCTAATTTCGATTTAATTTAATTTCAAAAGGTGATTGGAAGTTCACTCCTATTTGTCCACGATGAGACAACGGCGTCAGTATGGATGATAGACTTCGCCAAAACGTGTCTTGTCCCAGACGGCGTCTCGCCAATCACACATGACAAACCATGGTCTGTTGGGAATCATGAAGATGGATACCTCATTGGGCTGACAAATCTCATCAAATTATTTGAAGGATTGATTCAACCAGAAGAGAGTTCATAGGCTATTGCATAATTATAAACTCGCTAAGCTGTAAATTCGTAAAGTGTACATTTATTATATTTGACGGAATTTTTGTAACAACTTCGTTCTATTAAGGCTGATGTAAGTTAGTCATAGCTACCAACTACCGCCTCTTCCTGCAGCGAATACGGTGTACTGTCAATACCTACTGCTAAGGCCAGCATATTTTTTAGTTTTTAACAAGCAAAGAAAAGCGTAACGTAGAAAACTACTTCGGAATATGTTTTGGACAAATGTTCTTTTTTAATTTTACCAGAAGACTTTTACCTCAGTTAATTAGTCACGGTTTGCATTCAAGATTTGGAATTACAAGATTAACGGTTCGTTGATCCGTTGAAAATACAGAATGCCCTTAGGTTGAAAAATATTTTTACAACGATAACAATGAAGAAATGAATGTCTCCCAGTCAAGAAAGTTTCAGACGAGTAATAACGTATGGTATCGACAATAAAGCTAAATGACGGAGATACTCGTGGTTAAGTTAATTTTAAATTTATTTTACGTATAAACCATTCAAGAGTCGTTTAACTTGATGTGGAAGAATCTGTTTGTCTTCGTCTTCATTTTCTGTGGGGTAATGGGGGTATTGTATGTTATGTACAAGTTTTGTAAAATATATTTGAGTGTCAGGAAAGAATGTCAGGAAAAAATGTGAATGTAAAGTTATTATGGTAAGGTAAAATGGCTTCTTCAAAACTGATCTGTACAAACTCAGACAAACAGCTTCTCCGATGGAGAGTAACCAGAACTACGTCGGTTCTGAATTGGGTCGAGAAACATGTTAATAAAAAGCAGTCGAGATTGTCTGTTTTGTAAACTTTCTCTATTTTTATTTTTGCTCCAATTACTTTCGGTTTTTCAAATAATCGAAAGGATATGGCGTGCATATGTAATTAGTCGGCAGCTCAGACAAGTAACAAATACGGGAGTCCGACCAACATCTTTGCAAATTGTTCTGGTCACAACCGTATGAATGGCAAATCGACAATCAACTTTCCAAAGTTACTAACGGAAATATAAACTCAATTTTTAATGACAAATTGTAACGTATATGAAGTCACGTGCCGTTTTTTCTGCAGTGCCCAAAGTTTTGTCACGTAGGCACCGTCTATTCTAACAAAATGGTAGATAGTAAGTCCGTCTAAGAAGTTACTAACAAATGACGGTTCGATTTTATCGCGGAAAGTCGGTAACACGTGTCGCTTTCTCTCAATAATCGTAAAGGAGGTGTATAATATTTGCCATTGTTTGATGAACTTTATTGTATCGTGTTAACAGTAAAGCAAACTACTAATACATACACAGTATATCACAGTTTTCAACGTTTGAAATGTCAGCAGCACAGGGTAGACATTCTTATGCAAATTCTTTGGATTTCTCGAGGCAAGTCGTAATTGCCGATTCGGATTAATCACGAGTCAGAATAATTATGCAGTGGAACATAGAAACGGAGAAACCAATCTGATAGTCTTGTATTATTTTTAGGTAAGCATATTTCGTAATTTCATTCAAGTACAGAACGAAACGTCGAGGTGTATAATTAATTATAGCGACACCGGCATTTATTTCTCGAATAGGAGATCCAAAAACCTTTCCTTACTTTCTTTCCAAATATAGTGGAAAGTGGACACGAACTTTTTCAAAAGTTAAACCTGTAGAAGAATATTCGTAATATTGTTGAAGATTTGTTTAAGTAAATAACACCGCATTAATTATTCATATCCCTATTACCGCATAGGCATAATCAAGGATACTCGTGTTAATATCGAAAACGAACTGCTAGCATTTTCAATGCCCATGAATCAAAAAATAGATCCAAAGAATAACGCTGCCTTGTCATAATTCGGAGTGGGTTCTACTAATGGCAGAATTCTTCAAAAGTTCGTCCCAGAACTTCATCCGATTTGTGAAGGCTTCTGATTCAGACTCCAAGCTCGGTACTTCGTTAAGGTGATACCATACAAGAGGTTTGGAAACATTTGCCTCTTCAAGGCTCGTCATCGGTCATTCAACGTTGCCCCATGTCAAGCTAGGTACTCTGAATAGTATATACAAGAATGCCAAAGTTTGATTCAACGAACTGCTTATCTTACTCCAATACTTTTCGAAATTTTTTATACCCTGTTTCTGCAATCGAAACGATCATTCTTATAAGTCTTTTGGACATTTTCTCAGCCGTCGAATTTGGTTCAAGGCCATATCCAGATTCAGGGTTATTTGGATCCATGTAAAATTTAAAGTAATATGCACAGTCGTCCGCATGTCCAACTAGTCCTACCAGGCCAGGACAAAATTAATAGACTAATATGATAAGATTCCTACAGCAATCAAATTTTTGGGAATTCGCCGTATTATTTTTTGCAACTAGGCCTGGCCATTCATATTCAGGTATTTACGAGGTTCATCAGAATAGAACTTGGCAGAATCGTAATTTCGCTGGTGCTTTCGGAAATTGATCAGACATCACTTGTGAGAAGATCTAACTCGTATTTCGTTACCTGTTAAATTCCATCCATACATTTGCTCCATCCAGCTTTTTGTTCCCTTGTAGTCAAAAAAGTACGGATAAACTGGAGAATTGTGTCTTGCTAGTGAGAGAACTGTACTTCTAACACCGTGGAAAAAATTTGGATCCCTGTACAGTTGTTCTAACGTATCGGCGTCAGTAGTCGAATTCGTAATAAGTTTCTCTCCAAAGTAGAACCTTCGAATTTTCTTAGACACTTTGACCCAGTCCCGTTCTGGAAATACAGGGTGTCCACGAAACATCTCCTCCTATTTGAAATTATATATCTTTTAAACGAAATAACCGATTCGCACGGGG